>CABEEJ010002025.1:0-26885 GCA_901482245.1 Timema douglasi
GGTAGGGTGATTGTGAGATGAAATGGAGGACCTACAGTTTAACGTGGGATCCGAACCACGGTGGAGGTCTGACATTCCACACATTCCCAAGTTGTGATTAATACACGTCTTGTCAGAGGTGAAGGAAGGGTTTGGCAATCAGATAAATCTGTGCCTGGACCGCGGATTGAATCCTTGACATCCCAGCACAAAAGTCTGACACCTTACCCCTAGACCACCAGATCACAAATAAAGGTATACATAATAGTCGAAAACTCGTCTTTTAAATTCACTTCATCTAGCTAATCGAATATAGAGCTAATAACGGCAAATAATCTAATATAATGAGATAAACGATTACTACTCATTCTGAATTTTACTGTTTTATTAGTTGCCAGTACTTTCATTGAGAGCTAAGAATTTAAGTTTCAAGAATCGTATTAAGATCGATTCTTTTGATACCAGCAAGAATCGATGGTATCGAGATATCAAATAATCGAGTCTGACAGCCCCATTCTAAACACTACATTTATACTCCCAATCCCATTAGATTGATTAAAAGTGAGATTAGCCTGGATGAATGAGAGACGCTGTGAAAAGGAAACTTGTAGTATTATTTTAATCGTCTCCCCATTATCAAAAGTTTTAGTCAAGCGTGGTAGTTGAAGTGAAAATCATTTGACGACTAAATAAAATAAAATAAGCTTTAGCAGCTACTGTAACCATTAGTTACCAAGCCTAATCTTTCCACCGTGATTCCAATACAACCCGTTCTCGACCTACGCGGTCAATTCATTACAAATGCTTCCGCGCAAATCGAATGGTGATTAATTACGTTGTATTTTTGATATGTTTGTTCATTTCAATGTATAATTAAAGCAAAACCGGTAATGTTTATGAAAAAAAAAATCTCAGAAAATTAAACTTGCCCCCAAGGTAGGAACAAACAAAATGTAGATGACACTGTAAGATGCACTTTATTTTACTAGTAACACTCTTACTTACTTACTCTATGGCACTAGGCACTAGAAAATTCACTACCACACTTACAAAAATAAGCTATCTATCTCTATCTTGAATTGTTCTAACCAGTCTACCTCATTAAACCCTATCTCTTTCAGGTCACCCGCCTCGGTGGCGTAGTTGGCTAACGCGCTAGTCGTGTTGAGCTCGACTGCTGAGGATGGGGAGATCGAGGTTCGAATCTCGGTCGGGTGAACTGGGGGTGGTTTTTCCTAAATGTTTCCACTCTCCCTCCACGCGGGTTCACTTCCTCTAATTCAACCTTCCCCATTCCTAATCCATTAGAGTAATTAGTACTTAAAGCGTATAACCCGAACGGGTAGTAAAACGCGGTGCTAAATATTATTATTATCTTTCAGGTCAATTCATGGTTTCTGTCCATTGGGCTTACAAGTCATTACCCTGAACATGGTTCTAGAATATCTCACACTGCTATCCTGCCCACCGTAATCTACTAGACTTGATTAGACTAACAATGTCTTGTGATGAGTTCAGAGTATGTAACGCATCATTATATAACATCCCCCATTCCCCAGTAGCCTCATTCCTTTTTGGACCAAATATCTTCCCAATAAATTTGTTATCGAACACCCTAAATTTGTTTTCGTCGTGTAAGATAAGATACGACTTTTCACACCCATAGAGAACAACTGGTAAAATTATTGTTTTGTATATTCTAAGTTTTACATTAATTGAAATAAGGCGATATTTCAACTATTTACTGACCAAGTAATAGAAGTAATAGCATGTATTTCCCGACTTTACTCCACAGATTTCCATGTTCAAAATCACGCTCAATAGATATTGTTAATAATCGTAAGTCAAAACCCTAGTATAATTTGTTCAACAGACAAAAAGAGGTGATCGAATCTTCAAATTTTCCAAGTTGAGGATAACATCTCTTTTCATTTAAACCTCGACAGTTACAATAACCTTCAGATCTTAGAAATATTTCTGAGGCAGACGAAAACTTCGATTTTTTATTAACCGATTTGCACTAAATATTATTTATTTCAACATAACAATCATTTTTAGAACAGCTACTAAACAATATTTTGACACTAACATAAAGCGTAAAACTCAAACGGGTAATAAGACGCGGTGCTAAAAACAACAACAAAAAACCGATATGTAAAATGTAATTATAGATAAATTTTGATATATCAGCATAAAATTACATAGTGGGCTTTGTTTATTTCTCCAATCCTTTCTCTTTACCTAGATGCATTTAACCGATAATTTAAAATTAGGAGTAGTGTTCTGTGACAATATCATAAGCCTTATCTTAAGGCTTACCTTCGTACGTTTTAAGCTTCGTTTCAACATAAATTTATATTAAAAAGTTAACTTTGCAAATCCCCAGATTTTTTTTTTTTTGCCGTACTATTAATTTGTGATATTTATCGACAGATTATAAATAACCTGTCAACTAAACTTATACGTGACTAGCCAAAAATAATTAAACATTACTTAATCGAGAGCTGTGGATATAGTGGTTAATTGTTTGTTTATCACTTGTTCATTTATAGTTTTACTACAGCGTCTTACTACCCGTTTGAGGTATTTGAGCTTGATTACGCTAATGTAGTAGGGATTAAATAGTTTCTAGCGCCATGTTTTACCAACCGTTTGGGTTGTATGCATATGCAATAATAGCTATAATGTGTTAAGGATGTGTAAGGTTGAATTTGAACGAAGCGTACCCACATTTGCGTGGAGGTTACATTCAAGACCGGGGCCAGACAGCTTGATACCTTCAAGCCAAATACATTTTTCAGGTATCAGACAACCAGTTAGCTTCAAACCAGGTATATTTTGCAGGCATCAGACAACCAGCTACCTTAACGCCAGGTACATTTTGCAGGTATCATACAACCAGTTAGCTTCAAACCAGGTACATTTTTCAGGTATCAAACAACCAGTTAGCTTCAAGCCAGGTACATTTTGCACATATCAGACAACCAGCTAGCTTCAAGCCAGGTATATTTTGCAGGTATCAGACAACCAGCTAGCTTCAAGCCAGGTATATTTTGCAGGTATCAAACAACCAGCTAGCTTCAAGCCAGGTATATTTTGCACATATCAGACAACCAGCTAGCTTCAAGCCAGGTATATTTTGCAGGCATCAGACAACCAGCTAGCTTCAAGCCAGGTATATTTTGCAGGCATCAGACAACCAGCTAGCTTCAAGCCAGGTATATTTTGCAGGTATCAGACAACCAGCTAGCTTCAAGCCATGTATATTTCGCAGGTATCAGACAACCAGCTAGCTTCAAGCCAGGTATATTTCGCAGGTATCAAACAACCAGCTAGCTTCAAGCCAGGTATATTTTGCAGGTATCAGACAACCAGCTAGCTTCAAGCCAGTTATATTTTGCAGGCATCAGACAACCAGCTAGCTTCAAGCCAGGTATATTTCGCAGGTATCAGACAACCAGCTAGCTTCAAGCCAGTTATATTTTGCAGGCATCAGACAACCAGCTAGCTTAGCGCCAGGTATATTTTAGCAGGTATCAAACAACCAGCTACCTTAACGCCAGGTATATTTCGCAGGCATCAGACAACCAGCTAGCTTAGCGCCAGGTATATTTCGCAGGCATCAGACAACCAGCTAGCTTAGCGCCAGGTATATTTTGCAGGTATCAGACAACCATCTAGCTTCAAGCCAGGTACATTTTGCAGGCATCAGACAACCAGCTAGCTTCAAACCAGGTATATTTTGCAGGTATCAGACAACCAGCTAGCTTCAAGCCAGTTATATTTTGCAGGCATCAGACAACCAGCTAGCTTAGCGCCAGGTATATTTTAGCCAGGTATATTTTGCAGGTATCAGACAACCAGCTAGCTTCAAGCCAGGTATATTTTGCAGGTATCAGACAACCAGCTAGCTTCAAGCCATGTATATTTTGCAGGTATCAGACAACCAGCTAGCTTCAAGCCAGGTATATTTTGCAGGTATCAGACAACCAGATAGCTTCAAGCCAGGTATATTTTTAGGTATCAAACAACCGGCTACCTTAACGCCAGGTATATTTCGCAGGTATCAGACAACCAGCTAGCTTCAAGCCATGTATATTTTGCAGGTATCAGACAACCAGCTAGCTTAGCGCCAGGTATATTTTGCAGGTATCAAACAGCCAGCTAGCTTCAAGCCAGGTATATTTTGCAGGCATCAGACAACCAGCTAGCTTCAAACCAGGTATATTTTGCAGGTATCAGACAACCAGTTAGCTTCAAGCCAGTTATATTTTGCAGGCATCAGACAACCAGCTAGCTTAGCGCCAGGTATATTTTTAGGTATCAAACAACCGGCTACCTTAACGCCAGGTATATTTCGCAGGGGATGGGCAAATGGGCTGCCTTCAAACCATGTAAGCTATATTTTGAATGTGGTTGAAAATGAGCTACAGTTACATTTTCATAAGAGACTGACAGCTATAAAATTGGCTTGATCTAGTTTCACGTGTCCATACGTCAGGTCATGTGATCCGCAGCTGTCACTTTAGATATATAGATTACAAGTACCTGTAAAATAGCACTAATAAAATATAAAATATTATCAATTTTGGGCAGTAAAATAACTTTTATTTTTCAAAGAGACTCTTTCTGTTCAAATTGGACTGTACAATTTTTTTAGCGGTGGAACATAAAACGCATATGATTTGATAAAGAAGTTAGCACTAACAACCTTCACTCTGTTCACCTTATAACTATATATATTGGAATCACATTTAATAATCAAAATGGATAGCACACATAGCTGAGATTATCATTACAATATGAAGGTAGACTTTATTACGTAATGAGCTGTCGCAGAGTATTAATTCGCCCATGCACTTTTCAGTACGCCGTTCTATCGCGAGCTAGGCAATTCCACCAACACGCTTGTACTTCAGTCTGCGTGCACAAGGACTGCAAGGGGCACAGCAAGATGGGATGGGTTGGTAATAGTCGAGTCGGAGGTATAAGAGAAGGCGTATAAAGGTTCGTACATATTAGGCGAACCGAGCTTGTAATGTAACATGTAATGTAATGCTTGTAGGTTTGGAAGTGGAATGAGCACGACACGAGCAAGCGACTTATTAATGATCTCAGCTTAATTCAGTATTTACAAGGGTGCACCATAATTCAATTTAATCAGCTATCTTAACTCTACTAAACGTCTGATAGCGAAGAAGCCTTAACCTTAATTATGTGCAACAATGCTATGACAATTATGGCCTATCTATTATTTAAAAAAAACCACATTGAAAACCTCGGTGATGGTGGCGTATAATTTACAAAAGGGGCCGGTTCGGAACTAACGCGAGATTCAAAGCTCCAGCATATTAGTGGGCAGTATAAAAACTTTACCAGGATATCTCCCACAATCTTAGAGAATTTGCTAGGTAAAATAGAATAAAAAACTAATTATCTTTTATTTGCAAACATCTTCTTGTCCTACTAATGTGGCGATATCTTTCCAGGCATCTTCCCTCAGATTCTTACTATATTAGTTTCTATACTCGCCTCCTTGAGGTCCCATAAAACACTATGGTTTTTATACAATTCTATCAACTGAAATATAGATTCATCAGACCAGTTCTCCATGTTTTAGAGCACGCAAAAAACACGTCCCAACTAGACTGACTAATCCCTTTGTGTTCGTTGGAAAAACCGGCTGCTTGTGGATCACTGCGAATGGTTCGTATCGTGCTCGTAGCGCGCTCGCGGGCCCGTCCCAATTAGACGAGTCTGTTATATTACATGTTACATTAAAGGCTAATGTATACGGGGCTTTAGAAAGAAGCTTCCTATGATTGGCATTTAATTGATGAAATTGCTGCATCCTATTTTGTAGAGTTATTGAATAATTAATTCGTTTTATGGATTGAACCATAACACTTGACACAAATTTGTTGATGTGGGTACACTTAATCTAAATATAAACTTCCTAATATCTTAAACCATTAGCGTAGTTATTACATAAGCGTACAATTCGAACGGGTAGTAAGAGAACGCGCCAAAAATATTGAACCTAAATAATTTTAATAAATCTCTAAAAACAAAGATTATTTCCGTTTTCCGTGTCTTACAAATAGTCAGAGATATTCATATATTTACCCTAATGAGATACAGATAAAGAAAGTGGAATTTAGAGGTAATGTACCTGCATCTGCGAGGAGAATAGGGGGAAAGTATTTATAAAAAAATGACCTCAACACACCCAGTCTAGGACTTAAACCCGCACCTCCTAGCACTGAAACACAATTTAAGATTATATTTACGCCTTTGCCTGCGTGTCCACAAGCTCCAATTTTATCAATTTTATTATAAAAAATATGAACTCGCCCCAGTGGCTTAGTTAGCTAACGCGCGTTTGCTTAGTGTTGAGCTAGACTGCTAAGCCATGCCTATGGTCCAGTTTTCATAAGAAGGGCCTTACAACTAAAAAATTTACTATATCTACTTTCACGCATTTATTTGTCAAGCCATGTGATCTGTAACCATTAATTTTGATGAATAACATTAATGAAATAGTAAAATTTTAGCAATCTGTACTGTAGAATAATATATTTATATTTTCTAAAGGGCTCTTCCTATGAAAATTGGACTGTATATTAGTGGTATTTTAAATAACTTTCCAAACTCTGACTGCAGGCTAATTTATATGATATATGTGACATAAACTGTCTCCTTTATTTGCTCAGTATGACATACGTTCCGACTCAAACCACAAACTTCCCCTCACTAGCAAACCAGACAAGACGAGACTAGCACCCCTGTACACCTACCCACATGTGCAAGGGTTATATTATATACTAAAAGGAATTTTCTATTTATAAATTACAAAGATTCTTTTTGTTCTTAAAAATCTAACACAATCCAAATTCATAATTTTTTATTATTATTAGTTAAAACCTAGCGAGTTAGTGGACGTGATAAAAGGTGATCTTTTTTCAGTTTTTATATCAAAACATTTTGGTCAAAATAAATAATACGAGTGTATTGCTCCAGTAGAAATATAAGAGTCTAATTTTCTTCACGTGGTGACGACAACAATTGTAGAATATCTGCCATGAGCGTAGCGGCACTAATGACAAACTTTTTAAATGAAGAGAAAAAGTTGTCATAAAATTCCAGCACATCCTTGACAGATATTCAACAACTGTTGATTTCATCAAGTGAAGAAAATTAAACTATATGTTTCTACCGGAGAAATATTTAATTTATTTTAATTAATTTTTTGTGTGAAAACGATGGCAAAATGCTGCCCTTAACAAACGTTTCCTGCATCCCCACCTTAAAGTTGATGGATTGACGCTGAGGTAAGGGTTAATAAATACAACAGCAGTAGTGTTTACAACAGCAAAGCTCCACATAGAAACACTGAGAGTAGACCGGAAGATACGTGGAAACAGCAGTAATGTTTACAACAGCAAAAGCTCCACATAGAAACACTGATAGTAGACCGGAAGATACGTGGAAACAGCAGTAATGTTTACAACAGCAAATATCCACATAGAAACACTGAGAGTTGACCGGAAGATACGTGGAAACAGCAGTAATGTTTACAACAGCAAAGCTCCACATAGAAACACTGAGAGTTGACCGGAATCAATGTGTAGACGTTTTCTTATGACCGAAGCGATAAAAACGTGACAGTATTAAACTGGCCTTGACTATTCTTACCAAGTAGACCACGGAACTACTCTTTAAATAACTAATCAGAATACCGGGGTGGTTGGATTGGAGCCAGAAATTTCGATTGGTTTGCTCAGCTCTCACCAGGTAGGACGGGATTCGAGTCCAACGGATATTCTGGGGGCGGTTTTAAATATTTGGACTTTCCTAGTGATTTTAACATCCTTTCCCCAGACGAACATTGGTGAATTTTAAGTTTATATACCAAACATACAGTTTTAATTTAGCACTTAAAGCCCCTATAAGACATGTTTCTTGGATATCTTATGCCAGGGTATTTTAGAGTAGTTTCTAACCGGCACCATGGTGTAGTGGTCAGTGAACCTGGCTATTGCCTTAGGAATCCCGGATTCAATTACCGGCTGGTATTTTGGGTATTTTTCCCGAAAGGAGAATTATCCCAACGGTCACAGGGTTTGGTTGGTTAGTCTTAAGTTAGGTTGTGTTTCCACTGACTCCACACTATCACCCTCATACTTACTATCACCTGCAACTCATCTCATCGGGACATGGAAATATCCTCCACGGTAGGTTGGTACGATTAGTACATTCGGGCGTCCCCTAGGCAACAGTTCATTAGTACTGGTTAATGTTTACACTACAGGGCTACGAATTATGTATCCCAGAAGAGAAAAAATATTATAGTGTACTTTATGAACCAAGTGATTATATTAAGAAAAGATTAAAATATTAATTTAACTCTAAAACAGTAACAGCTCTCAGACCCTCAACTGTCAACTTATCACTTTGAAAGGAGAATCTCGAATTCCTCCCAAAGATAAATTTATCCGACTTTGTGGGGAACCAAATCAGAACACTTATTAGATGGACGCACTAGATTGAGATAAGAATAAGGAAACCCACATCAGTGTTCGCATAGCCTCGTGTTAGACCAGATTGTAGGTGACAGGTGGGCGTATTTAAAGTTTTTTTTATCTCTTAGATGGTTTCCAACTTTCCCTTCAAGTAGATGTGATTGAATTTACTCCAAACTGTACCTTAGTTATCCCTATTCCATAAGCTTAGTTAATGTTTACGTGTAATTTAAATGGGCACTTGCACGAGGGGAAAATAAAATTGACGTGTCTGCAAGGGTTGTGGGGGTAGTCCCGCTAAACATGACTGTCAAAGAAGTTGAATAACTATCCACGCTCTTCTCGGGTTAATTTAGATTGTTTCGATTCGTGATTATTTGAGGTTAGTGTTTTAATTTTGACGAAATAAATAGTTTTGCTATTCAATATATCATGATATGCGCAATTGTACAGCTATAATTGTGCTCTGAGCAGCATACAGCCCTACAGAGTCGATGGTGGCTGTGCTATTTGACAGACACTGCCTTAAGATATGAGGCTTTGAACGGCTCCTGGATAGCTCAGTGGGTAAAGCTTAAGCGTAATAAGCCGAAGCTTATGAGTTCGATTCCTCTGTCCAGGTGTCATTTTTCAACATAAAGAATATATTTTAATTTTTTTCGCAAGTTTTAATAATACAAGTTTTAAATACCGTTAGGCTAAGGTAGATAAGTTATTTTTTTAGACAAAATGCACCATAATTAACACGGAGGAGGGGTGATAAATCACATGCGGAAAATTACCGTCATTGCTCCCGCCCAAAAACAAAATCTGGACCTCCTTTGTACAGGAAGTCCAATCTGTTTCAAGTATATCGCCCTAGGCCACTTGACCACCAGTGCAAAGCGTTCAAGCGATGGGTCATATCAAACTACAATATTTATATTTTTATACAAATTTTTAAATACACAATTAATTTAGGATATCTTTATTAATGGGATTAACCTATAACAGTAAATAAGACTCAATTTAAATTTTATATTTGAAAAAAGTCTTTTTGATTAAGTAGTTAATCTCAGTATGAAATTAAAGATTATCTATTTTAATTTGATACATTTAAAAAAAGCTTACAAAATAGTTCTAAGCTTAAATTTTGAGTTATTAATTTATAAACAAATGTGTGATACTACAATAACAAAGGGTTTATTTGTTTCTTAATTAATCAATACGATAAGTAAAGTCATCCTGACATCTTCTTTATACATTTAATTATTAACTACACAAGGAAGGTGCTTTGATTAAAAATTTTATCTTAATATTTACCCCAGAGGTCACGTGGGATTGATGTCACTCTTATCTAGTTCAGGCTAACAAGAATGAGGAAGGTGACCTGGCGATCTAGGGGTTAAGGTGTCAGACTTCTGTGCTGGCGGCCGGGTTTCAATACTCGGTCCCAGCACTGATTTATCTGATTGCCAAACCCTTCCTTCACCTCTGACAAGACATCTTGTTAATGTTGGGAATGCCAGGCCTCCACCGTGGTTCGGATTCCACGTTAAACTGTGGGTCCTCCATTTCATCTCACAATCACCCTACCATTACACAACCCTACCATTACACATTAGCGTAAGTGCGTATAACCCGAACGGGTAGTAAGACGCGGTGCTAATAATAATAATAAGAATAAGAATGAGGAGGTTGTGATTCGAATCCTGCTGGACGAACGAAGGCTTTTTTTTTAAGCTTAAATAGTTATTCACCTATTCTTCATGCAGAGGGTGGTACATTTACTCTGCATTCTACCTTCTTCACCTTTATTTGGATTGTTTAACATGTATGGCCAGGATAAGTGATAAGTTTCAAATGTAAATATGTTTAAATCTAATTTAATCAAAATTCTTTGTTTCATGGAATGTTCTCATTTGCATTAACATTACAATATTACATTTACATCGACTACGAAGAATTTTTTATTATCATTTGATTTATTCGTGAATTTGTCATCACACTTATTTCTCTACTTCCTTTCCTACACACATAAACACTTTCAACACACACACCCGAACAGTAATTCATCCTGATAGAACTAACATTCATATGTTGAACTATGGCCAAGCGCACACATGTGGAACACATATATTTTCACGATGATGATTCAGCTGTTCTCGGAATATGTATCCACTAAAAGTGATGAGTCAAGGAACTCATATTTATATTCACGAAAAAGATGCAAAGGAATACATCAAGATAAATAAAGAGGTAAAAGAGGAGTGAATAAAAAAATTACTATAAATTTGAAAAAAATTGTAATTTTACAGGTTTTGAAGTTGATACGCCTTTAAAGAACTATAGTTTCTTGAACGGTATACGTTTGAAAATTATAATATTAATATGAAAAAAAAAACGTTCTCTACTTGGAAATAGTTAAAAATGTTATTTTGATATATAGGCCTACTATTTTTTTATAATCTCTGATTTTCATTTATATTTTAATTAATAACAATATTATATTAAAAGGGCTTTTAATTTGGTCACTTCTAATATGTCATTTCTAAATCAACTAAATCATATGACCCGCCTCGGTGGCGTAGTTGACTAACGCGCTTGTCGTGTTGAGCTCGACTGCTGAGGACGGGGAGATCGAGGTTCGAATACTCGGTCGGCTGAAGTGGGGGTGGTTTTTCCTAAATGGTTTTCCACTCTCCCGCCACGCAAATGTGGGTTCACTTCATCTAATCCAACCTTCCCAATTCCTAATCCATTAAAGTAATTAGTACTTAAAGCGTATAACCCGAAGGGTAGTAAGACGTGGTGCTAAATATAATAATAATAATTATTATTATTATTATTATAACTAAATCATAACGAGAGAATAAATTGAACTTAAAATTAAAATAACACTACCACGTATATAGAATATAGACAAAGAGTTCCGATAACAAATCTTTATTAACAGGTTCCTGAATAACAAATCCTGAATTAAGTATAAGTTCGAGTCAAAGTGTTAAATTTCTCCAGTAATTATATCGACGAGCACACCAACACATATAATCGCAACGTTTTCACCGGAGATTATACAATCTTGGTGCTGAGCTTAATGGCTTACACAGTCAATAAGGTCTCCGCCTACTTGGAGAGAAGTATCCACACGCTGCTGTATTTCTTATGGGAATGTCAGTCCTAAAGAATAAAAAACACACACTCAGACTCAAAATATTTTATAAACTTCTTTTTATGGCTTACTTTAAACGTCACTTTATTTGAAATATATCTATGATTCTTGCTATTTACTTTGATCTATAAGTATAATATTTCGTGTAAGCTGTCGTTGAAAATGATCTAACTTGACTTTTTAATGTTAAATTTTGTTTATTAAAAATTAAAAGTTGAGGTTTATAAGGGGGCCAGTTTATGCATTTCCCCCTGTAATCCTAATGTGATATGTTAATCCTACTTCCTCATTATGGCTCGAAACTTATTTTGAAATAACATACCCCTTTTTTAAACAAAACAGTATTCCTAGACGTCTGGTAACGCGTACCTAATAACCTTAGAGTCATCTTTCATGGGCTCATACGTCGAACCATGTTTTATGCAACTTTCAATTCTGATAGATGATATAGATTTTTACAGCTGTAAGATGAAAATTATTTAGGGTTTTCTCGAATGTTGATTAGTCGAGACATATATCCTATAAAAGGACGTTGATGGCAGTTAGAGGAAGGCAAGAAAACAGTTTTAATAAAGTGATGATATAAAATATATCAACAAAAGAATACTTACAGAAAATATTGAAACAATCTATATGGAATTTATTACTGAATTAAATATTTAATCAGGGGCATCGGTGGGTAAATGGACTAAAGCATCAAGATTTTCTGATATAGTTTCCGGTGAGGAAGAAGTTGGAAGTTCCAAACTTGTCCGATTGCATCGAGGTGGTTTTTCTAAGTGATTTTCTCCAACTCTTCCTTCACGAAAATCGGGGTACATTTATACTAAAATTCTACCATTATGAGACTATACCGGAGGGAGGAGTGTTAGGACGTGACGAAAAAAATTACAAGCCTTCTCACATTAAAAAAACTTAAATCAGAGGCCTAAAGTAAGGTTCTGTTATCTGATTGCTACCTCGCCAACATACTTTCTTTCCTAAGCTGCTTAGCGGATGACTTTGCCGCTAAGTTACCTTTACTTAAAGATGAGATGAAATGAATACGCTCACAAACCAGTATCACCTTAGAGAAGCAACATTAGGATAGTAATTAATAAAATATTGACGTAAGAATGCATATGAATTAACTACGCCACCGAGGCGGGTAATTTAAAACTGTTTATTGTCTCACACTGAAGTCAGGTGGTTATCTTAAGGTAGAACTCTTACAAGATTGTTTGAACTTAAACACGAAGTTTTTCTTTTTCTTACCAATAATCCCTTTCACAAAGAAATGTACATGCAAGATCAAATGTTGATACAGGCTTTGCCTATTTGGCAGACATTTTCTCAAAAAGGAACAGTTTAAACCTCTCTCTTCAGGGGTCGAATATTAACGTTTTTACTGTGCAAGACCGTATCAAGTCGTTTATAAAAAATAACTTTTGGGAAACGTGTTTAATTAACAATCAAACGGCGTGCTTTGATACACTTCATGAGTTTATTATATAAAATGAGTTTTCTTTGAACGAAAATGTTAAAAACATGGTCATTGAACACTTGAAGGGACTTGAAAAACTTCAGAGAATATTTACCAGCCATGTTCGATAGTAACAATTGGATTCTCAATCCCCTGGAAGAGACAACAGTTTTTAAATAGTCCACATTAAGCGTTAGTGAAAAAGAGCAGTTCTTTGAAATTTCCACTGATTTTGGTATAAATATTCTCCATTAATTGGTTTCTGGTTAGGTTTAAAGGAGGAGTTCCCAGTGTTAGAGAATAAAGCTAATAAAGCCTTGTTACCATTTTCTTCCACGTATTTGAACGAGAAATATTTTTCTTCATATAGTGCCGAGCTAATGCAAATTAGCTCACACAGTTATGTCTTCTTCACTTCATGTAAACAACAACTCGTCATGTATTATGGTCAAGTTTGGACTTCCCATGGCCTAGCTGAGGCAGTGGTTGCATTCCGGGGTCATTTCAAATGAGCCACACTTAACTTAAATTGAGTGGTAAAACACAACATAAATGTCTCGTTTCGACCCTCTTAAATGTCTGCACTTCACGCATGTGCATATACCCCTTCTGGCACCCGCCCCTTTGAGCGCTCTAGCTCTGAGACTTGATTGGTCGAACACACCTTTTTATACCTTCCTATTTTGGTCCAAGTCGGAGAGTAAATGTTTAATATGTTGTACTAGCTAAAATGTGGACAGAACATTTCATAGTTTCCTACTAGACGATCTAGTATTTGGTTACTTTTCTGCGTGTATACGACTTATAGCAAAGAGTGCCAAGGCGCTATGGCGTCGGATGGAACCGCAACGTGAGTTCACTGCAGATAGCGCCCCGCTACTCCATGGATATCCTCGTCAATATTCAACGCAGCTGATGGACTACGAGGGGACATACATTCCATTTATCAGGATTAGAAGACTGAATCCCTGTTGGGATTATTGTTTCGTTGCAGTTAGCTAATGTGCTAGGTATAATTGTTATCATTAGCCATGTACTAGTCTACGTCTTGATATGTATGAGTGAACGCTTAATTGAGTGAATGCTTAACGTCTCTTCTTCATATGAATAATGTATCTAAATCATGGTAGGTTTTGATTAGGGTTATGGCCAGGTGTGCCTATTCTCAGATTGTGGCGCGTTTGGTTCCTTTAGAACCAATCAGTTGTAATATATATATATATGTTGTGGGTTCAGTTACATGGTTTGGCCTCCAGCTATATCATGGGTCAGCGGTGGCTGATTTGTTTAGACTACTAATTCTAATAAGTTAATACATTTTGCTTGTATTATGTGTCATTATATGGCCTAACCATTGTTTTTAAGAGCGCTTAACGACAGACAGTATGTTGTTCTAGTTGTTGTAAACTAAGCTTAGTCGCTCGATAGTAATTGTTTTCTGATAAGGCTACTTTTTGTCTATTATGACTGGTGGAACGTCGACTCTACGTAATTGGGTGTTATTCTCAATTTTTAACGACCTAATTTGGTCTTTCGGACCTCTTGATGGCCCTTAATACCCCAAGTTATTGTGTTCCCCTTTTGACGTCTTTGGCTCGGCATGTCCACGCTTGGCCTCTATACTTCATTTATTTGTTTCTATTTTATACCCTTTGGACGGGTTCCTTAAGCTCCGTGCTCGCTATGGTTGGGCGTGCTATGTACACCTTGATTTTATCATTTGATCGTGAGCGCTGTCAAGGTGAACCATGATTGTGACAGCGGTGTCCTAATTGGGGCTTACTAACCCCTGACCTTTGGGAGTTGTTATGCACCCATTTTCTGGCCTTGACGTTCACGCGGTAGGTTAACCAAACTAAAGGGACTAAAATATTCTGGGATATAGTTATCTAGTCCCTGAGCTTTTTTATGTATCTAGGAAGACTGGAGATGTATGCGTTAACGAGCGTACTGTACCTATGAGCACAATCTTAATACACCCCAGAGTATTTAGTTTCAGTCTTTTCATATGTATGCTTTGCAATAAATTGGTAGCGCCCTTGTTGATCAGTCGCCACCATGTTGTCAGCAAGTTCCCTTGATTTAGTTGTTATATACTTGAATTTCTTGACGCTGATAACCAAGTACAGTTAGGAGGAGGAAGCGATCATTATCTCATAAAGCTCTATCAAAAGGTGTATTTCAACAGGTCTTCTTGTAACTAGCCTGTTATATAACTCAATACAACGCATCAACTGGATTTCATTAATTCCCTGAAATGTTTAATAGCTTAGACTGATGAAACCTAATGAACATTCTTTATGTGAACTATATATTTGCCGTTTGTATCTATTTAATAAACTATTGTAAACCTTGTATTTTATTCTTTGTATTTATGCAACCTGTCTTACATATTAAGTCAGGTTCAATATGCCTATTTGAAATATAAATACAGAAACAGGCTCAATGGTGAAAGTGACTTAATACTTTATTTATCGTCTGCGGTTACTGACTCTAAAGCTATGAGCCACCCAAAGCAAGTGCGTCAGTCTCACAAAGTCACGTGAAGAAGTGAGTAGCTGTTAAAAATTGTAAACAATTCTGAAACTTATATCGGTGTGGAATTATGTGATTGAAGGAGGGTATTTAATTTATGTCAAAGCAGCAATTTCCAGTATTAATTTAAAAATATGTTAAATGTGACAATATTGTGACAGTAAAGACAAGGAAATGTTTTTACAGTACTTTGCTTATTTAATTTTAGTTTTAATTTTTAAAACAAATGTATAGTTATTTAAAGTTTTACTAAAGTGGTTTCAATATTGTTTCATTATATTTGTTAAGGTATCTCAAAGTACCTAATGGAGCTATTGTAGGTTAATTTAAAGGTATTAAACATTTTGATTACAATTAATAACTAAATTTCATAAAAATTAGGTATAACATTAAGTGCGTGGCTATGGGGGTTCGTGCAAAGCACAAGTTTATGAAAAGGGTTCGTGTGACAAAAAAGTTTGGGAACCACTGCTCTAAATTATGCGTCCGATCCAGTTTGCTTTGTACTAAAGAATCCAAAAAAATCTCTTCTCACCCGCTCTTATTAAGACTACTTCATTTGTCACCCTGTCTGTCCACCTAATCTTCTCAAGTCATCTCCAGAACCACATTTCAAAGCTCTCCAAGTATTCCTTTCCCATCTTTCTAAGAGTCAAAGTTTCTGCTCCAAACAGCGCGATGCTCCAAATGTAGCATTTAATCAATTTCTTCCTCAGTCACAAACTCAACTTGCTGGTATAACCACGTCTTGTTAAAAGACTCTTTGTCCATGGCGATCCTTTACCTAATTTCTTTAATGCAGTAGGCATCCTTTGTCAGCAAACTTCCCAGGAAATTGAAATACTCTGTTTTCCATCTCTTGGTTTCCAATTTTGATTTTCAGCGTCTCTTCATTTTTTTTAAACCCATATCTTTTTACTTCTCAATGTTGATCTCCATGCCATATATTCTCGTTATCTACACCAGCAGGTCAACCATTTTCTGCAACTCATCTCCATTTTTGGCCAACAATGCTAGTTTATCTGCCAATTTTATTGTGTTGATGGCACGTTCTTCTATCCTGAAATTGCCCCACCCATCCATATCTTTTCTGACCAGCCAATCTCCAAACAAGTTGAACAGACTGGGTGACAAACATCAATCCTTTCTCAATACTCATATCTCTAAGCTGTTGCTCTCTCCATAATTCAGCCCCACCTTTACTCGCTATCCCAGGTACAGGTTTACGATCAGTCTTCTGTCCCTCTAGTAGATGTCCGATCTTATTGAGTATTTCCATCAGTTATTTCCACTTTAATCTATTGAACGACTTTTGTCAATTGACGCAACGAATGAATTCCTCTTCCTGGTCTTCCAACACTTTCTTTGAAATTATTTTTGGCATACCAATAGCATATCTGGTTTATTTTCCTTTTTTGAATCCAAATTGGTCTGCTTCCATCACTCTTTATATTTTCTGTTCCAGTCGCCTGTTGAGTATTCTTGCCACGATCTTCCCCTCATGAGAGTTGAGGATGATGGTCCTGTGGTCAATGAATTTCTTGGCTTGCTTCTTCTCCTTTAGATCCACCTCTAAGTAAGAAGAAATGTAAATACCTAGGGTGGCGCATGGCCCCAATTTGACCTTTGACCCCGATGTGGAGAGAGTGTGTATTGCGATGCATACGTTATGTTGTTGTCACTCTTTGATTGGTTGTTACGTAATGTTGTGTCGATCTTTGATAGGTAGTTTGTTTTACCCCTCCCTTCCACACCTCCACAACCCCCTCCGGTCCCCCTGACCTACTTTCTGCGGTTTATTCTTGTCCAAACTTGTTTTTTTTATGTCTGGTTAGGATTCGGACGGGCGTTGAAGTTTTTTTTATTGGTGTGGGGAGTTTATATTCGTAGGATTGGAACGGGCGTTAGAGTTTATTTTTTATTTATTGGCGTGCAGTCCACGGCGTCAGGTACGGGAACACTTAGACCGAACCTTTCCCGACGGCCGCTTAGCGTAGAGTGTGAGAAATAAAGATGTTCGATCTTGGATCGATCTTTTCGAAGATCGATTCCTTGCCCTTGGTTAATCGATTTTTTGGATCGATTCAAAGACCTCGATCTGATTCACGTATCGATTCTTTTTCTAGTGATTTCAAAAAGATTGAATCGAAAGATAGAAATAAATCAAAACTTCGAATCAATTCAGAGAAATTTAATTTTGTTACCTTTAGGAAATGTTTTTGTTTACTATTAGTACTAGGAAAATTTTGAAACCAAGTCTTGCAATCTTGGGCTCCTAATTAGTTATTTATTGTCTTTAGTTAGTAAAGTGAATAGAATAATCCATTGATCTGCTCTTTTTACGTCTAGGTTCTGTAAATGATCACATCACGTTTTTATTCTGTAATATATTTATGGTGACGTGTTGGCCAACAATTTAAAAGTTTGAAAGTATTTCGTAAAAACTTAATTTGTCCCATGGAGTTTTAGTGGTTATAGAATGCTTACATCTACAATCTACACTTCCACAGAGCTAGTGATTCCCAAGTTTTGAGACACATCTACCCACAAAAAGCTATGAATTTTCCTCAAGACGAATGCCATCAAGTGTGTTTAGTTTTAGTACAATCACTAGTTCTCGAAGAATTAATTCAAACAAATAAGGTGTACTGATTTCACAGTTTCTGAAAGATTAATTCGCTGTGATTGAGTAAATCAAATAAGTGCGTCCCTCTCTGGGGTCTAATGGTTAATGTTCTGGTTTGTCTCAAATATATAGCTTGCTTTTCTTAAGAATCTTCTGGAAGCTCCTGGATCCCCAATCTCCCTTTTGAGTTGGAACCCACATAAATACACAATTTTACTAACTGACTCCTTCTCCTTACATAAATATGGTTTTCCTCCACCACTGATTCTTCTCTTCGAGAAAAACATTTAAAGTGATTCTCAATGTGAAAAATTATTATAGTAAGCCTACAACTACACACAAGTGCCCCTAAATTTATAAATTCGGGAAAAAGAACAGAAACAAAGTGTACATTGTATGTAAGGCCACATGCATAATGTAAATCACTGCCCTTTGTGGTTACCACAAAAATAACATAATTATCTTCCAGAGGCATTTAATAAGTCATACATTTTTGCTGCCTCCTCCCCTCTCAATACATTTTGATGTCCCCACCCCTCCCCTTGATACATTTTTGACGCCTTCTCCACCCCCTCTATACATTTTGATTCCCCCCCCTCGATACAATATTGACACCTCCCCACTCCTTCCCTCGATATATTTTTGCCCCCCCCTTCCTAACAATATATTTTGACACCTCCACCCCTCCCTAGGTGTAAATTTCTAGGCACGCCACTTTTGATTAGTGTTGTCAGCTAAAACAAACTTATTTTACATGAACCATTAGATCGATCTTTGGAAGATCGATTCAATACGCTCGATCTTTTGCCTGAATCGATACTACGACTCTTGATCTATATCTAACCAGAGAATCAATTCAAATCCGATGAATCGAACATCCCTACACGTGCCCGACGCACTGGACTGCACGCCAATAAATAAAAAATAAACTCCAACGCCAATCTCAATCCTACGACAGTAAACTCCCCAAACCAATAAGAAACTCCAACGCCCGTCCGAATCCTAACCAGATATAAAACAAATTTGGACATGAATAAACCACTGAAAGGGGGTCAGGGGGATGGGAAGGGAGTAGGGAAGCGGGAAGTCAACTACCAATCAGAGAGCGACACAACATTACGTAACAACCAACCAGCGAGTGAAAACAACATTACTTAATTATCACAATACACACTCTCTCCACGTTGGGGTCAAAAGCCAAAGGTAAAATTGGGGCCATACACCACCACAGGTAGTAATGTATTATTGAGGGTTGTCATGAAAGTTAAGGTGCACGGGATTAAGGGACCAGGAAGCCGACCAATACAACTGATGGATAAACTCAAACAAGGGAAGAAGGTGAAATTTCAGGATATAAAAATTGGAGCCACTGATAGAAAATGCCGGAGAACTCATTTTGGACAAGGCGAAAGATATAACAGAATAATATAAATTAATAATAAAAAAGATCCTATAAACAGTGTTCCCCAGGCTTTCGTCAGCCCCCCCCCCAAGGAAACAAACACATTTTATCTTGTAGATTTAAAGAGTTTTTCCATATGTCAATAGATCTTCAGTGGTAAACTAAACAAAGCCGTAGAAGAGGGAAAGAAAGCCGGTTATAGTGTGACATACAATAAATATCTACGTTAGTTTGTTTATCATGCTTACCATTGTTAAAACCTATTTATGATTACTAAAGCTCACCGTGTGTCACGTACCACTAAGGGTACTTGTACAACATATTGGGAAACAATGCTCTATAAACTTATTAATCCTATGTTGATACTACCGAGTCTCTGGTAAAACAAGGAAAAGAAAACCATTTTAATAACCAGACAATAGCGAATAATATAATATTAATAAAATTATGTAGTGAGGGTTGAAACGTTCATCGTGAAACTCGTTAGGGAAATCAATATTTAACTATACAAATCTTTTCACGCGGAAAAACAAATTCAACTTAAATACAAGTCTTACGTATAAACGTAGCGATTAGAAGAACCAATACTTTTTTAACTGTGGTAAGTAAATACATGAAACTCTTATCACGAAGGAAAACAGGGCAGCGCAGGGGCTTGTATTGTAGTGAGGCAGTGATGATAATATAAACTGAACAACTTCTCTTAGGGAACTAAATTAATACTATTGAGAATATAACGTTGTCTTCTTTGATTACACCTGGTTGATCTTCCTTTAAGGTGGGTATTTGGAAAATAGGAACGCTAGTTAAGGGCAGTGTTTGTGAATTATTTATAGCAAAACATTTTTTAGCCAAAATAAATATACTATTGCTCCAGTAGAAACATAGAGTTTGATTTTGTTCACATGGTGATTATCTAACATGAGCGTAGTGGCATTAGATGACAAACTTTTTAAATGAAGAGAACAAGTTTTCATTAAATGCCAGGACATTCTTGACAGATATTCAACAACTCTTGAACTCAATGTCTATGTTTGTATAGAGACAATATTTGATTTATTTTGACCAACAAAAGGTTTTGCTATAAAATCTGCCAAAAAAAACTGGCCTTTTTTCGCGTTCCCAGCATTCCCACCTTAATATCACACATATTTCAATTATAAATATAGCTTATGTTTTCCCAGTACATTTTTAGAATATATATATTATTATTTCCCTGAACGTACCCACATGTCTTGTTTATTATTATTATACTAATTAGTTTTCTTAATTTTCATCTTTATTTCAAAGGAACTTTCTCATTATTTAGGTATTATTATTTATTTATTTTAAATAGTTTCTATAATGTTTATTGATAAAAGATATTCATCAATATTATCACACATATTTCAAAATTATCTAATCTGTCACATTGTACCGGTACTGCTGTCTATTATGTTTAGTGTATTTTGCTATTTTTTGTTTGTTTTGATTTTATTTTGCTTTTATTTCATGATAAAATATTTATGTCTTTTAAATTTTCAATTATTTTAAATCCATATTCTCATAAAGGAGCTCTAGCTCTTTGGATCATGTAATTAATTTTCAGGTAATAACAATAATAATAAATAAATAAATAAAATCACGTCTTGTTTCCCCAGCTGTTAAAAAGCTTCTCTGTAGTACTTTTTTTATTTTTACAGGGGATAGGGGGATCTGACTTACATGGTCTTCTCAGCTCTATTTTCTCATTCCCTCGTCATGGTACATCTACATCAAGTCGACAAGAATAAAAGCCCTCGTCATTAAATTCTTCCAAAATGAACTAAAACAATCACTCTCTAAACAATTCCACCCGAGCTTTATTAATGAACTTTTTCTCCGGTCGTTTGGAAATGGAAATCGGCCAGACCATCCTTATTAACAAATAAAATGAATTTCCCCCAACAATAAATCACGAGGAAAATTAACGTCCGTTTTCTCGTGTGTGTGTGTGTGTGTCCTGGGGGCAAGAAGTTGAGTGAAGTTGTTGGCTCATTAATCAGTGTATCACCCGCAGCTCGGTGGCTCGGTCTGTCCATGTGTGGAGACATGTGCTGTTAAACAGAGAGGGTGAAGTGGTTGATAATGGGGATGGGGTTCGCTACAGGAAGGAGGCTTGTTACAAGGGAGAGACGATGGACAATTTATCAGGGGTGAGCAAAATTACTAAAAGTCACTCAATACATTTTATTTTCTCACTAATATGAAGAAAAGATAAGGTTTTGTATTAGTAAAAAGTCTACGAGTTTGATAAAAGTTTAATTTTTATGTGCTCTCAATTGTGAAAAAGCTATTCTTGCTATTAGTCTGTATTTATAAATTCATAGCTTAAGAACCGTTTTAAATAAAACTGTAATAAGACACACTATATTGTGTGTGATGATTGTCAACCAGAAGTCATGTTATATTGTGTGTGCTGATTGTCAACCAGAAGTCATGTTATATTGTGTGTGCTGATTGTCAACCAGAAGTCATGTTATATTGGGTGTGATGATTGTCAACCAGAAGTCATGTTATATTGGGTGTGATGATTGTCAACCAGAAGTCATGTTATATTGTGTGTGATGATTGTCAACCAGAAGTCATGTTATATTGTGTGTGATGATTGTCAACCAGATGTCACGTTATATTGGGTGTGATAATTGTCAACCAGAAGTCACGTTATATTGTGTGTGATGATTGTCAACCAGAAGTCATGTTATATTGGGTGTGATGATTGTCAACCAGAAGTCACGTTATATTGTGTGTGATGATTGTCAACCAGAAGTTATGTTATATTGGGTGTGATGATTGTCAACCAGAAGTCATGTTATATTGTGTGTGATGATTGTCAACCAGAAGCCACGTTATATTGTGTGTGATGATTGTCAACCAGAAGTCATGTTATATTGTGTGTGATGATTGTCAACCAGAAGTCACGTTATATTGTGTGTGATGATTGTCAACCAGAAGTCATGTTATATTGTGTGTGATGATTGTCAACCAGAAGTCATGTTATATTGTGTGTGATGATTGTCAACCAGAAGTCATGTTATATTGTGTGTGATGATTGTCAACCAGAAGTAATGTTATATTGTGCCTGATGATGGTCAACCAGAAGTCATGTTATATTGGGTGTGATGATTGTCAACCAGTAGTCATGTTATATTGGGTGTGATGATTGTCAACCAGAAGTCACGTTATATTGTGTGTGATGATTGTCAACCATAACTCATGTTATATTGGGTGTGATATTTTACAACCAGAAATAAGAATGTATTGGTTGTTGCATTCCGAACAGAAGTCAGAATATATCGAATGTATTAATCTTAGACCAAAAGTCAGAATGTGATTATTTAATAGGCCTAAAATAGATGCCATAACCTAATTGGGGCCGTGTTAGACACAGTACGTGATACATTTAATAGCTCACGACTCTCCATTAAATTTAGATTTAATTTCCAAAGTTTGGTTTTATATAAGACAGATCTTTTTTTTAATACCGCGTATTAATACCCGCTCAGACCGATTTAATGTATGTAAGATGTTCTTAAAACTATACTAAAGACTGCACATTTAAATTCTCTCTAAACATGTGTACAGTATAGGCCTATCATGAAATCATTAGTAGGAAATAGATTTTAAAGATGGATGCTTGGATAACTAAAATAGTTTTAAATATATATTAAAATTATAAAATCTAAATCTTGCTTTTTCTTCATGCGTTCAAAAGCATATAGTCTTAAATTGTTTCTAGGTGAACACAGGGTTTAAATTCCTCCAGGGTGTACTTTCCCTGTTTTCAATAAACCACTGCCCTGTTTTCCTCCAAGCAAATGGTGGTACACTTCCCCTCAAATATATCTTGCCATCCCTGCCAAATGTGTCTAGATACTAGAATAGTTGGTGAAAGTATTAACACGGGGAGAAAGGAAATTCACATTTTTTTGGGAAAGAGTTGGATGAACTATTGAACAAAGCCGACTCAAATCAATGATAGTCACTTCTGGCTCTAGAGACTACTAAGATAAGTACATAATTATTATTAGTTCACGTATACTCATAGTAAGCAATATTATGGTCTTTCCTTGTTGGTTGTATGTGGTGTTTGTACACGCCTGCAGTCTACTATTAGCCACATCATTGAACACTGCTAGCTCTGTAATCTGTCATCAGACTGAAGGCGTGAGGTCTAACTAGATTACATTATCACCACACTCCTTCACACAATGGATCAGCCAACCAACGTGGCCCCTTGTGGTGTGACGTGGACTACTTGACTCATGGACTACAAGGGGACCTGCCAGCATGGCCTTTTATGGTGTAGCATGGACTACTTGAATCATGGACTGCAAGGACACCTGCCAGCATGGCCTTTTATGGTGTAGCATGGACTAGTTGACTCATGGACTACAAGGGGACCTGCCAGCATGGCCTTTTATGGTGTAGTATGGACTACTTGAATCATGGACTGCAAGGACACCTGCCAGCATGGCCTTTTATGGTGTAGCATGGACTAGTTGACTCATTGACTACAAGGGGACCTGCCAGCATGGCCTTTTATGGTGTAGTATGGACTAGTTGACTCATGGACTACAAGGGGACCTGCCAGCATGGCCTTTTATGGTGTAGCATGGACTACTTGACTCATGGACTACAAGGGGACCTGCCAGCATGGCCTTTTATGGTGTAGCATTGACTACTTGAATCATGGACTACAAGGGGACCTGCCAGCATGGTCTTTTATGGTGTAGCATGGACTACTTGACTCATGGACTACAAGGGGACCTGCCAGCATGGTCTTTTATGGTGTAGCATGGACTACTTGACTCATGGACTACAAGGGGAGCTGCCATCATGGCCTTTTATGGTGTAGCATGGACTACTTGAATCATGGACTACAAGGGGACCTGCCAGCATGGCCTTTTATGGTGTAGTATGGACTACTTGACTCATGGACTACAAGGGGACCTGCCAGCATGGCCTTTTATGGTGTAGTATGGACTACTTGAATCATGGACTACAAGGGGAGCTGCCATCATGGCCTTTTATGGTGTAGTATGGACTACTTGAATCATGGACTACAAGGGGAGCTGCCATCATGGCCTTTTATGGTGTAGCATGGACTACTTGAATCATGGACTAAAAGGGGACCTGCCAACATGGTCTCTCATTGTTAACATGGACTACTTGACTCATGACTAAAAGGAGAAGTAAGCTTTAGTACTGGAATTTGTATAAATGAGGCATTTTTCATGTGCAAAAATTCAAAATTTTATCAACACCAATGTAAGCCCATTGATATTTTGATATTTCACTCAGCAATTAGATAACCTTGAACAACAAAGATACCCATGGAAGTGGTCGAATTGTTAAGGCATTACTTCATACTCTGTACACGCGTAATAATTTAATGTTTGCCTTGGACGAAGGAAATAAATTTAAGGTGTTCATAAACAAGATGCTTAGGAAGATGTTGGATGCAAATAAAGCTGAGGCTTTGCGGAGGGGAGGAGGTTACATACCCTGCACAATTCAAAATATATTGATATGATATTCTCATATATTACTGTGGGGAGGACTGTATTCAGGGTACTGACTGGCAAACCCAATGGGAAGAGACCATAGGGAAGATCTAGACGCCGATTGGAGGATAACATTAGAATGAACCTGGCTCAAGATAGGACTAGGGTGTATTGAGATGGACTGGATATAACTTGATAGGGTGTGCTGAGATGGACTGGATAGAACTTGATAGGGTGTGCTGATATGGACTGGATAGAACTTGATAGGGTGTGCTGATATGGACTGGATAGAGCTTTATAGGGTGTGCTGAGATGGACTGGATAGAACTTGATAGGGTGTGCTGATATGGACTGGATAGAGCTTTATAGGGTGTGCTGAGATGGACTGGCTATAACTTGATAGGGTGTGCTGAGATGGACTGGATATAACTTTATAGGGTGTGATGATATGGACTGGATAGAACTTGATAGGGTGTGCTGAAATTGACTGGATAGAAATTTATAGAACTTGATAGGGTGTATTGAGATGGACTGGATAAAACTTGATAGGGTGTGTTGAAATTGACTGGATAGAACTTTATAGAACTTGATAAGGTGTATTGAGATGGACTGGATAGAACTTGATAGGGTGTGATGAGATGGACTGGATAGAACTTGATAGGGTGTGATGAGATGGACTGGATAAAACTTGATAGGGTGTGATGAGATGGACTGGATATAACTTGATAGGGTGTGCTGAGATGGACTGGATAGAACTTTGTTGTACCTCACTGCTCAGGCAGCCTTGTATCTTTCCTCCGCACTCGCACCGGCCGCTCTAACCCCTCCCTACTGCCTGGACCACTCGATCCATGTTTTCTGAGCAGTCCGTGACGCTCTTACCTCTGTAATCAACTCCCTTCTTCCTATTGGCTCGCTTGGCGGCCAATATCACTCTCGTTTTCCCGAACCAATGGGAAGCTCCCTTTTCTCTGATTGGACAAGGCCAGGCAGGAACGGAGGGTATATAAGCCGGTGAAATCTTGATTCGAGTTCAGTGGTGACCCAACCTGGGAAACCGCCGTTTCACAAGAGCATAATAAGTCGTCATTATTTTTGAACAGAGCATTTCTTCGTCGTCTTCACCTATCCTTCCCCGACTTTCCTTACCTCCCACCGCGACTTCGTGTCGCCGGGACTGTTCCTACTCCTTACCTCCCACCGCGACCTCGTGTCGCCGGGACTGTTCTTACTCCTTACCTCCCACCGCGACCTCGTGTCGCCGGGACTCTGTCCTTCCCTCCCCCCCAACCTGTTCGTCCTTTCAGACAGTGACCCCCACGGGATGGGATACAACCGCCGCGCCGGCAAGGCCCAACGACTTAAGACTCTAAAGAAGGCAACGACCACCAAACAGTACTCCACACACGGACCCGTCTATTATTGCAGCCACCAGACCTACGAACGCAAACACTCCGCTTCAGGAACTCCCAGCGTCGACCATTCCTCCCCTCGATTTTCCCCCACACCGACCATCCGACCCCCACCTACTCCACTTTCCCCTTTTAGTCCTGAGGGCTATCACGTACACCCCTTTACCACCCCCGAACCCGCCTATGTTTTCTCCCCCATCTCCCTTCCTTACCCCCATCCACTCGACCCACGGGATCGACTCCTAGTCGCACGGAAACTACACTTCGACTA
>CABEEJ010002025.1:29766-50974 GCA_901482245.1 Timema douglasi
TTGTTCTTTTCACATTCCCCACACACACATAGAGAGAGAGAGAGAGCAATGTTACCAACAAAACAAGTGAACAATCCAACTCTTTCTTTCTGTGTGGTCATACTATAAAACTGATCGACATATAAAGACCATTTTAAGGTATAGACAAAATAAATGTTTAGTTTCGTCAGATAATAGTAAAATCTGACAAAAAGAGTTTCGAATTGTTCACTTGTTTTGAAAAGAAAAAGAACAGTACTTAATAAGATAAATTTAATCTTAATTATGTATTTCTTCATTTATTTAATGTATGGTGTAAATTGAGTAGATGAGTTTCTTGAAGCTGATTACAAATCTTAATCAGTGTGTTGAATATAAACTGTATATATAGGCTACTTTCATAGTAATGTTTTTTTAAATTATAATATTTTTATCACTATATTTATTTCGTTTGTCGGTGTGTCTTGCTGATCGCATAAAAGTTCGTAATGGGTCATCCTCGGGCCATAATTTAATTAAATATCGCATGTACGGATACAGCGTGTGGAAATGTGTGACCAGATGAAGACCAAATTTAGCCCAGTACAAGTTTAGTTGTGTATGGTAATGAAAGGCCATTGTTCTGAAAAGTCAATTCAGCCCAGGCCTCTCTGGCCGGGTAGATGATTGTGCCATCAGTGATGTACGACGTGATGTCTACGTAGCAAGGGTTGATCAGGAGGTTACGATGAGAGATATCTTGCGGCTGAAGTGGGAACTCTGTACTGGTTTGTGTTTGAGTGCAATAATTGACTGGTATGCTGTAGTCATTTACGTGTGTCATTGGTTCGGTAATTATAGCCTTGAATATTACGGGTGTATGCATTTTCAATAAAACGCACCGGCACCTTCCACAATGTTTAGTGGATCAATACCACTATAGAATGGTATTGTCGGTGTCAAAAAAGTCGTGGTTCGAATCTCGGCTGGATATATTGGTGTTGGTTACTAACCCTGAAGATTTCTCATCCTTTTCCACTCTAGTTTTATTTTGGTACCGCGTTTTACTACCTATTCGGGTTACAGTCCTACGTTTAGGCACTAATGGTTTAGGGATGAGGGAGGTCGAATTTAGGGTAAGTGCACCCGCATTTGCATATATGAAGAGTGGAAATTCATAGAGAAAATACCACCCTCAGTACACCCAATGGGGATTGAGTTGCGATATTTCAACGCTAATGTAGGTGCACTTAATCCATACCACATTCCTCTCGCCTACCCTTAAGATTAAACCGTTTATAACTCTAATGTTTCCCACATCAGTGAGCACGTGGGCTAAGGTGCCAATGTTAAAATAAGCAATTCTATGCAGGGATATTCTAGTTTTGATTGGTACCACTCTTAAATGTGTCGTGTCGTTTTTTTAGCTGATCTGTCTCTATGCCTATGAGTTTGTGTGTAACAGTTGAATCATGTTCTTAGCTATTATAACATGTATTGCCAAGTCTAAAACCTGTTAATTATTTCTATAAGGTCAGTGACCTGGCGGTATAGGGGTAAGGTGTCAGACTTCTGTGCTGGCGGCCGGGGTTCAATCCTCGGTCGCGGCAAAGATTTATCTGATAGGGTAGTAAGACGCGGTGCTAATAATAATAATAATAATAATAATAATAATAATAATAATAATAATAATAGTAATAATAATAATAATTTCTATAAGCTTGTGTAATCTGACAGTCAACCTCGCCTGACTTGGTCTGATGGTGAGAGGGATGGTTGTGATATTGATGGACAAAAGGACTAAATGTAAGGACAGTGATGGGATAGTCGGAGTTCGAATATCAGCTGGGTTTACATAGGGGTGGGTTTTTTTTATTATAAAGAATTGAACCAAATAGTTTTACCATCTGTAATAGTTCGAAAAACGTTCCTTAATCCCCGATCCCAAATGGCGACCAGTCCACTTGAGATACAACAACTGGTTCGGAATAAATCAAACACCAATATTAACAACCTCTTAAAACTCGAGAACGATAAACTAACCCAACCTAACTTAACCTAACCTTACATTCTAAAACATGCTGCGATATCATACTACTGGTTTGATTCGTTTTGTATGAGTTAAATAAAACTATTTTATAAAATTGTATTCTTATTTAGACCGGTTTTGTTTTGTTAGTTTTTCATTGTTTGTCTTATGTTAGTTTTCTAATGTGCCATTGGCGTAATTCAGGACTTATTTTGGGCGGTACTTTTGGGTCTTGGGCACAATTAGGGTTTGGTCAAGTGCCTGAGTCAGGTAGATTGGTGCCAGTCAGGTGAGCCCTTTCTAAATAGTTTCTCACTTTTCCTTCAGGGAAATGAAGTTACATTTCCTCTAAGTTTTCCATTACTCATTCTTCCACTAGAGTAATTAAATGCGAATAACCCGGACATGCAATAGGCTGAGCATAGATGAAAGTTACATCTATACTACACTTCTGTAATAAACACAGAGTGGACCTATTGTTATTAAACTGACTATTGGGAATGGGAGCCAATTTTTCCATCACCCACCGGCTATAATTAGGTCGCGCGGTCACCAAAATTGAGGCCATATTGAAGCAGAAAGTGTCCAATTTCCATGTTATGCATTTCCAAACAATATCCACGTAATGGAAGTACAAGAGGTGATAATGGGGAAATGGGGCTACGGACGTGTTCACGTATGGCTGCGGGTGTAAGGGAGGGGAGGGATTATTACCTCCCTGACACATGAGGTGAAAAATTACCCGCCAGAGCTAGGGAAGGGTTGGGGAAGTTGGTAATAATTCATCCAGCCGGTACGTAGTGACTGGTGAATCTTGCATTAGCACCTCTAGCCATAATAATTACCAGAGCAGCATCCTCATTGCAGAGGGAAGCGAAACTATTTGACCCAATACTCAAAGAACAGGATATTATTATTATTATTATTATTATTAGCACCGCGTCTTACTACCCGTTCGGGTTATACGCACTTACGCTAATGTGTAATGGTAGGGTGATTGTGAGATGAAATAGAGGACCTACAGTTTAACGTGGAATCCGAACCACGGTGGAGACCTGGCATTCCCCACATTCACAAGATGTCTTGTCAGAGGTGAAGGAAGGGTTTGGTAATCAGATAAATCTGTGCCGGGACCGAGGATTGAACCCCGTACCCCCAGCACAGAAGTCCGACACCTTACCCCTAGACCGCCAGGTCACCCAAAGAACAAGATAGAAAATTCACAAAGCTCTTTACGATTACTTCAAACACAAACATTATTTCCATATGTACACGATTATTTTTGTATCGTTCACTATTTTTTTTAATTAGTCTAATCGCGTGTTATTTCTCTCAACTCCTTGCAGTGAGAAGTATGATGATGATGATTATGATGATGATGGTAAAAAAATCTATCTCGAGATTTTGATAAATCTCGACGTTTCATGACCACCTGAAACCGAAAGAGTTGTTTCCGCAACACCATCTGTCTGTCTGTCTGTTTCTCAGCCTGGAGGAAACCATTTTACCGTTTGGGCTAAAACTTTGTATTTTGGGTTTTCATAGGTTCTCCAAGGTTGTTTTTTTTACTTATATTTAACCCTAAAATTAAGGGTTGCTTACCTAATAATGAAATGAGAAAAAATAGATTTTCTCAAATTTCACTCTAATGATTTGTTTAAACTTTGTAGCATAGTTTAACATAACAAATGTATTTCTCTTTTTCCCATGAAAATGAATTTAATTGTACTTTACATGAGTGTAAATCACTAATTTTAGTCACATTTCTGCAACTAATTGAGATACGAACTAACTTATCAATGTACAATTGTAGTACTATTAAAAATAAATGTTTTGAATCTTTTTTATAAAACCAATAGTTTCTGAGCCACAGGTAAATTAATTTTTTTATGCAATCTTTGAAAACCCAAATTGATCGTTAAGCTACTTAGTGAACAGAGAAGTTCCTTTTTTCCTTCTGTTTCTATAACAGTGTATATTATTTAATTTATACTTTTTGGAGGAGTGTTTCTGCAACAATGTATGTTTTTTTTTCCACAAATGTTACACTTTATTGGTAAATGTCCCTATTTTAAGATGAACAAGGGAGAAAGTCTATGCGGTGAACCGTACCCTTTATTTGTTTTAAAGGTTGATGATTGTTTCACTGTAACGTTAAATAAAATAAGTCAATTTACTTTTGTTTAGATATTTTTTATCGATAATAATAAAAATGATCGATTATTTCAACAAATGCTTTTCAAACGAGAGCCTCTAGATCGCGACGTAACTTTCTGAAATCAAGATGGCGAACCAGCTTAAACAGGAGTGGTTGATGTGATGACGTCATACAACAGTTAAGGTGGCTGTGTTCTTACTCTGTCAACCTTCGCCAAATGCGACATCCCGTGTATAATCTCAGCAAATAGCGCGGTGTGACCAATTGGTAGGTACTTGCTATAATTTGCTATCTTGCTCTCTTTCAGAGAACATTAGTTCACGCCAAGATCCGTTCCGTTTACGCTGTTCACAAAATAAAAACTATTCAATTTGAAACTAATATTTTGTATGGCTCTCTCTAAGTTATAAAAAAAAAACCTTTTTAATTTTGATAGCGAGATACAAATGTCAATATAATACTTTTTATTTAATTATTTTATGTATTATAATATCTCTTGTTGCCATAACCACAACATAAAATATATAATAGTTTTATTAATATATTTTGTTCTTTCAATAAGTTATGGAAACATCAATTATAGTGTAATTTATATGGAAGTATTATTAGACGCGTTAAGGTGACCTGGTGGTCTAGGGGTAAGTTGTCGGACTTATGTGTTGGGAGTCCGGGGTTCAGTCCTCGGTACCGGCACAGACTTATCTGATTGCCAAACCCTTCCTTCACCTCTGATAGAACGTGTATTAATCACCACTTGTGAATGTGGGGAATGCCAGGCCTCCACCGTGGTTCGGATCCCACGTTAAACTCTAGGTCCTCCATTTCATCTCGCAATCACCCTACCATTACACATGAGCGTAAGTGCGTATAACCCGAAATTATGGTGAGACGCTGCGGTGTTAATAATATTAATAATAATGTTATACTTGTTTGATAAAGATTACAATATAATATTAGTAAGCAAATAATAATTGTATCATAATAGGTTGACATCAGTCACTTTCAGTTAATGTTTGCTATAAAGAACTTATGCTAGCCGTCAGATACCACCCTTCATACATGGATGCCCTATCATATAAGAGTATATAAAATTGCTGTTTCAATATCTCCTCTATAGAAAGCGCTAGTGAGGCGGTGTCACTGAAAGAACAGGGAAAAATATATTTTCTTCATCCTTTCCTTCAAGGTCACCTGATGGCAGGAAGAGGGAGAAAGAAATATAAAAGAAGGTTAGTAACTTTCAGGGTAACATTAAAAGAAAAACATTAGCGGTCTTGGCGGAGACATATTCAATTTTTATTATTATTATTATTATTATTATTATTATTATTATTATTATTATTATTAGCACCGCGTATTACTAACCGTTCGGGTTATACGCACTTACGCTAATGTGTAATGGTAGAATGATGTGAGATGAAATGGAGGACCTACAGTTTAACGTGGAATCCGAACCACGGTGGAGGCCTGGCATTCCACACATTCACAAGTTGTGATTAATACACGACTTGTCAGAGGTGAAGGAAGGGTTTGGAAAGCAGATAAATCTGTGCCGGGACCTAGGATTGAACCCCGGCCTCCAGCACAGAAGTCTTTTATTAATAAACCATCAGTTTTATTTGCTCAACTGGCAACTTTTTGATGTATGCACCGTCCAAATTTTATAGGAAGGGTCCTATTTAACAGAAAGGTTACTAGATCTACTTTAACGTGTTAATACGTCAGTTCATGTGAATTGCGGCTTTCAATAATATATAAACCAATTCATAATTTCACTAGAACGACGCAACATCAAATATTGGGTAGTAAGACGCGGTGCTAATAATAATAATAATAATAATAATAATAATAATAATAATAACATCAAATATTAATGGGATTTTTTTAATTAGTGGTATTAATAATGTTCAAGCACACACATGAAATCAGCCCATGATTTACAAATTCAGCCAAGCCCGATCTAATAGAGTTAATTCTATATTCATACGTATTTACATTTTTATAGCACCGCGTCTTAATACACGTTCTGGTTATACGCCTATGTACAAATCACATTAATGTATAAGGTATTAGGAATGTTGCATTGTTAGATGAAGAGTACCCGCATTTTTGAGGAGGGAGAGTGAAAAAACATTTAGGTAAAACCACCCAGAGCCCACCTGATCAAGATCAAACCTCAATCCATCCATCTTCGGCAGTCTAGTATATTGGGAGAGTAGCGCCTTAGACCATGCGGACACTGAAGCGGGTGGCAAGATTAACGAGCTTATAAATAATACATATTTACTATAATGTCGTTCGAAATAATACCGCACTCTACCAACCCAAAATATATGTAGGCCTAAATATGCGAAGTCAGTTGTCTGCAACGCATAACCCTCCAAAATCGTGGTATTTTGTATTAATATTCATTAATATATATTTTTACATCCAACATTTCTTACCACTCGTCCGGGCTGTAATTGATTTGGCCACACGAACTGGATGAGTATGAGTAAGATAGAAATAAAGAAAAACTGTTTTAGCGCGGAAAATCATTTGTAAATAAACACTATTCACACCTCACCAGGATTTAAACACTGGGCTCTGCGTCACCGGTAAGAAATACTAGACGAACCTAACATTTAGTCAGCGTGACCACCGATGTGGGTGTGTGGGATATGAATTCCTCTTCACCCTCAATAAACACAACGCTCAACAGACGAGTGGTTCCTCTACACCCTCAGTAAACACAAAGCTCAACAATCCAGTAATTCCTCTACACCCTCAATAAACACAACGATCAACAGACGAGTAGATTCTCTAGACTCTCAGTAAACACAACGCTCAACAGACGAGTAGTTCCACTTCACTCTCAGTAAACACAACGCTCAACAGACGAGTAGTTCCACTTCACTCTCAATAAACACAACGATCAACAGGCGAGTAGTTTCTCTAGACTCTCAGTAAACACAACGCTCAACAGACGAGTAGTTCCACTTCACTCTCAATAAACACAACGATCAACAGTCCAATAGTTCCTCTTCACCCTCAATAAACAACGTTCAACAATCCAGTAATTCCTCTACACCCTCAATAAACACAATGCTCAAAAGACGAGTAGTTCCTCTCCACTCTCAATAAACACAACGCTCAACAGACGAGTAGTTCCACTTCACTCTCAATAAACCCAATGCTCAACAGACGAGTAGTTCCTCTACACCCTCAATAAACACAACAATCAACAGGCGAGTAGTTCCTCTTCACTTTCAATAAACACAACGTTGAACAGTCCAATAGTTCCTCTTCACCCTCAATAAACACAACGATCAACAGGCGAGTAGTTCCTCTTCACTTTCAATAAACACAACGATCAACAGGCGAGTAGTTCCTCTTCACTTTCAATAAACACAACAATCAACAGGCGAGTAGTTCCTCTTCACTTTCAATAAACACAACTTTGAACAGTCCAATAGTTCCTCTTCACCCTCAATAAACACAACGATCAACAGGCGAGTAGTTCCTCTTCACCTTCAATAAACACAAAGCTCAACAATCCAGTAATTCCTCTACACCCTCAATAAACACAACGATCAACAGACGAGTAGTTCCTCTACACTCTCAATAAACACAACGCTCAACAGACGAGTAGTTAGTTCCTCTTCACCCTCAGTAAACACAACGCTCAACAGACAAGTAGCTCCTCTTCACCCTCAGTAAACACAACGCTCAACAGACAAGTAGAACCTCATTTCCCCTTAGTGAACACAACGCTCATCTTGGCTAGAGTGACTCCTCCAAACGTAATCGGAAATGAGGGTGCTACATGAGCCCAACTAGGGCCAGGCAATTTCCTCCACATTGGATTTCCCCAACGGTAATGTCATTAGCAGACGGGCGGGGCACTCTTGTCGTGAAGATGAAACAGCCAGTGGCCGTTCCCCAAATAGAAACACACGACATGCGTTTTATTTCATGTTCGGCTGGAATTCAAATTAAAATGCCGGGTACAGCACTTGATTAAATTGAGTGATAAAGAAAAGAACTCAATTAAATTCTGCGGAGCGAGTGTTTCGATATCGAACCCGAGTGGGTGACGAATTCATTTAGTCGCTGTAATGTAATTGTGTGACTTCTATCGGCCGCCTTTTAAAAAGGTCACGTCCTGGTTATTACTCGACAGCGGGGAAGAAAGAGTGATAAGGGGAGTGGGAGGGAGTTCATTAAAGAAGTGTCATTCAAACAATGGCCCTCGTACCAGCCGTAGTCTCTTCCACTATAATAAATAATAATAATAATAAGAAGAAGAAAAACACTTCGGTTGCCGCTTTGTCTCGCTGTAGACTAGACTGACAATGACGGGGAGATCGAGGTTCGAATCTCTCTCGGGTGTACTGAGGTTGTTTTACAAAATGGTTTTCCACTCTCCTTCCATGCAAATGCAGGCACACTTCCTATAAATATAACATTCTTAATCCCTAAAATCATTGGGGTAATTAGTACATACGCTTGTAGCCCGAACGGATAGTAAGACGAAATGCTAAAAATAGTATGATAATAAATAAAAATAATAACACAAGTTTGTATTACTCGGTATTATTATTATTATTATTACTATTATTATTATTAGCACCATGTCTTACTACCCATCCGGTTTTCACGCACTTACGCTGATGTGTAATGGTAGGGTGATTGTGAGATTAAAATGAAGGACCTAGAGTTTAACGGGGGATCCGAACCACGGTGGAGGCCTGGCATTCCCCACATTCACAAGTTGTGATTAATACACGTCTTGTCAGAGGTGAAGGAAAGGTTTGGCAGTTAGATAAATCTGTTCCGGGACCGAGGATTGAACCCCGGACTCCCAGCACAGAAGTCCGACACCTTACCTCTAGACCGCCAGGTCACCTTTTTATTAATAAAGAACTTCATTATATGTATGGATATTTTTAGGTATGTATGCATGTGTGTAGGCGTGCATGTATTTAACTATGTGTATTAATGAATATATATGATAATACATGTATGTAAATATATACATTAAGTATATATATTCATACATGCTGTAAATGTGATTCTATATGCGTATACATGTATAAAAACATGTTTCTACAAGTGAATATGTTTCCATATATGAATATACTGTAAATATGTTTCTTTATATAATACGTAGCCTACCCTTAATTTACGCCGAAAGGTAGTCAGCTTACCTTGCATTGTTCTACTATGACATAGCTTTAGCAAATATAGGGCCATAGTATAGTTCGTCAAGTTAATACCGCTACCATTAGGTTAAACTAAGTGTACCATAATGTAAATACGTCTTTATATATATATATATATATATATATACATGATGTAAATATATTTGTATATAATTATGTATACATGATTAAAAAAGGTTTATATTATTTAAATGTTTGCATATATGTAAATAATGAAATTTGTTTCTAAATAAGGTGACCTGGTGGTTTAGGGATAAGGTGTCGGACTTCTGTGCTGGGGGTACGTGGTTCAATCCTCGGTACCGGCACAGATTTATCTGATTACCAAACCCCTCCTTCACCTCTGACGAGACATCTTGTGACTGTGGGGAATGCCAGGCCTCCACCGTGGTTCGGATCCCACGTTAAACTGTAGGTCCTTCATTTCATCTCACAATCACCCTACCATTACACATTAGCGTAAGTGCGTACAACCCGAACGGGTAGTAAGACGTGGTGCTAATAATAATAATGTTTCTAAATATGTAAACATGATTCAAATATGTCTACATTTTTTAATGTTGCAAATATGTTTCTATATATGTTTGCATGATGTAAATATGTCTATATTAAGTTAGACGTGATGTAAATATTTATTTGTATACATGAATTTATGCATATGTGCAGTGAATAAACTATAATTTCCTTACATCCTCTATTCCATCCTTAACTAATTTTAGACCAAAGCAAGTTCCCAACAAAGACCATTACTAACTCTTCAGGTCGACGTGATATTTTTTTGAACCAGTCGACACGAACAAAAAGCATGACACATGGAGATCACATCGAATACACAGAATATTGATTTATGTTGAAATTATGCGTTCTCTCAATTTCCAGACAGAACACAATTTCCCCAGTTTAGTTAAATTGAAGAATTGGGACATCATATTGGGTGGAATAAAACGCAGTACTCTACATATAGCGCACTCAAAATTATAGGCTTGAATAATAATAATAATAATAATAATAATAATAATAATATTTAGCACCGCATCTTACTACCCGTTCGGGTTATATGCTTATAAGTACTAATTACTCAAATGGATTAGGAATTGGGAAGGTTGAAATAGAGGAAGTGAACCCGCATTTGCATGGAGGGAGAGTGGAAAACCATTTAGGAAAAACACACCCCCAGTTCACCCGATCGAGATTCGAACCTCAATCTCCCTGTCCTCAGCGCCACCGGGGCGGGTCAGGCTTAAATAAAACTAATCAGCTGCACTGTGCGAGGGTGCTCGACTGGCTTGCCTGATCGATTATGAAGGTGTGTTACTCGAGTAAGGTTCAAGGCCGGTTGCACTTGGCATGGTATTTATTAAATATTTTCCCACTCTCCCTCCATGTAAAGTCGGGTATAAATTATTATTATTATTATCATCTTCACCGCGTCTTACTACCCGTTCGAGTTATACGCACTTACGCTAATGTGCTATCGTAGGGTGATTGTGAGATGAAATGAAGGACCTACAGCTTAACGTGGAATCCGAACCACGGTGGAGGTCTGGCATTCCTCACATTCACAAGATGTCCTGTCAGAGGTGAAGGAAGGGTTTGGTAATCAGATAAATCTGTGCCGGGACCGAGGATTGAACCCCGGCCGCCAGCACAGAAGTCTGACACCTTACCCCTAGAACACCAGGTCACCTCGGGTATAAAGCACACAGGTCGGATTTGTGTTCCCACTTTGGCGTATTTTATAAGCGCACAACTGTGCTGGCGGCCGGGGTTCAATCCTCGGTCCCGGCACAAATTTATCTGATTACCAAACCCTTCCTTCACCTCTGACAGGACATCTTGTTAATGTGATGAATGCCAGGTCTCCACCGTGGTTCGGATTCAACGTTAAGCTGTAGGTCCTTCATTTCATCTCACAATCACCCTACCATTACACATTAGCGTAAATGCGTATAACCTGAACGGGTAGTAAGACGCGGTGCTAATAATAGTAATAATAATAATAATAATAATAATATAAGCGCACAAGGTAGGTTAATCAAAAACTCACCATTATTTGTTGTCTCTAAGCCCCACTTGGCCACATTACAAGAAATGTATATTTTTCAGAAATTACAGTATCGTAAGTTTCGTGAATTACACAGTTATCCACCTAATCTAGTCCATCCTAACCCTGTAGGCTTATTATGTTACTGTAATTATTGTAAGGCTTAAAGCTTGCTTGTTTACCATGTTGCCACATATGGAAGTTTTTTTTCCCTGTGCGCTTTTGATATGAGATTTCTTACTCTTGAACGCTTTAAAGGGTCTCTGATATATCATATAAATTCTACCTTCGTCATCCCTAACATTTCAGTGTATAGTTGATTGAGGATAGCCTCAACTGCTACAAAGATGCAGTGGACAAACATTTACTTAATTTTATTAACAGACTATCCCATGAGGAATTACTCTCACAATGTAACCACAACATGAAGCGAATATTTTCCCTCACTCTTCGCTAAATACTAGGCGTGTGCGAATATTCAAGACGTCCAAGTTGAAAGTCGAATCTACTTTTAAACTCATAGTAACAATAGCCTTAATAACAGCTTGAAAACATTTTGATGATGAAAACTTAGATACTATTATGAATATATTTGAAATATCTCACTAAATATGAAATATTGGTGGTAAATACAATAATATTGGAACAGCTACAAAACAGTGTTTTAACACAGACTTGTAATTAAATAACATCTAAAACGTAAACATAATATATAAATTCAAGTATGTCATTAGTCAATAAACTAATGTTTGGTGCTTTGTATTATTCTTTAAGCCAATTAGGTGCATTTAATGGATATTCTAAATATTATTATTATTACAATTAGCACCACGTCTTACTACCCGTTCGGGCTATACGCACTTACGCTAATGTGTAATGGTAGGGTGATTGTGAGATGAAATGAAGGACCTACAGTTTAACGTGGAATCTGAACCACGGCGGAGGCCTGGCATTCCCCACATTTACAAGATGTCTTGTCAGAGGTGAAGGAAGGGTTTGGCAATCAGATAAATCTGTGCCGGGACCAAGGATTGGACCCTGGACCACCAGTGCAGAAGTCTGACACCTTATCCCTAGACCGCCAGGTCACCGATGTCTAAATAACAAGTAATGTTATGTTACATCAATAAATATATATCTTTGACTTATACATTGACTTTTATCTTCACGTTTCAATCTTTACTTTGAATTCACTTCCTTTTAAAAAGGGAACCTCGCACATCCCTTCTCAATTAAGTTATAAGAGCCCCGATCATATTAATATATCTCTAACAGCACGTGACTGTACCATGGTTAACACCACATCCCCTGACTTTACCATGGCTAACATCACATCCCCTGACTTTACCATTGTTAACATCACATCCCGTGACTGTACCATGGTTAACATCACATCCCGTGATTGTACCATGGTGTACATCACATCCCGTGATTGTACCATGGTTAACATCACATCCCGTGACTGTACCATAGTTGACATCACATCCCGTGATTGTGCCATGGTTAACATCACATCCCGTGACTGTACCATGGTTAACATCACATCCCTTGACTGTACCATGGTTAACATCACATCCCGTGATTGTACCATGGTTAACATCATAGCACGTGACTGTACCATGGTTAACATCACATCCCGTGATTGTACCATAGTTAACATCACATCCCGTGACTGTACCATGGTTAACATCACATCCCGTGATTGTACCATGGTTAACATCACATCCCGTGATTGTACCATGGTTAACATCACATCCCGTGATTGTACCATAGTTAACATCACATCCCGTGATTGTACCATGGTAAACATCACAGCCCGTGATTGTACCATGGTTAACATCATAGCACGTGACTGTGCCATGGTTAACATCACATCCCGTGATTGTACCATGGTTAACATCACATCCCGTGACTGTACCATGGTTAACATCACATCCCGTGATTGTACCATGGTTAACATCACATCACGTGACTGTACCATGGTTAACATCACATCCCATGACTGTACCATAGTTAACATCACAGCCCGTGACTGTACCATGGTTAACACCACAGCCCGTGACTGTACCATGGTTAACATCACATCACGTGACTGTAACATGGTTAACATCACAGCGCGTGACTTTACCATGGTTAACATCACAGCCCGTGATTGTACCATGGTTAAGATCATAGCACGTGACTGTACCATGGTTAAGATCATAGCACGTGACTGTACCATGGTTAACATCACAGCCCGTGATTGTGCCATGGTTAACATCACATCCCGTAATTGTACCATGGTTAACATCACATAACGTGACTGTACTATGGTTAACATCACATCCCGTGACTGTACCAAGGTTAACATCACATCCCGTGACTGTACCATGGTTAACATCCGTGAATACAGCACCCGCAAATCCTTCCTGTGTCAAGATAATTATTTGTCAATCTTGACACCATTACGAGGCCAAAAGGACGCAGGATACAAACTCACACGCAAACTCGTCGTTTTTCTTTCCTTACACGGCCACAGTGGATTATTGGCGATCAATGACACGCTAAGCCAGAGGTCCCGGGCTTGATCCCCGTGTCTATATATCATTTTTCAACTAATTTAAATTAATCTGAATGTTGTTTCTTCCATACGGATAATCCCGTCACTACAATTATTTGCAGCCTGTGTGATTATATCCATTAGAAATGAGATTTCAATAAGCCATTTATATTTTACCAGAAACGGTGGTCACGTGGACAAAGACGTTGGTCTCGTTGAATCTAGATTATTGGTTAGGCATAGTTTGAGATTTGAAACCCAGTTTGGTGTTCTTAGGTGTATTTTTCTAACTGTTTTTCCACTCTTGTTCACACAAAGGCAAGTGAATTCCTCCTTAAAAACACACACACACATATATATAAACATGAATTAAATACGTTTGTTCATTACAAAATTTGGCATAATATATTTAATTTTTCGAAATTTGTTGAAAATAAAAAACAATTTTTGTAACAATTTTTGTTGAGAGAACAATGATTATTTCGAAATACCGAGCGATGTAGGACTCTTTTAGTGGATGTTCAATATTAGATCTTAAGTATTTCCATCCAAAGTATAAAATATTGTAGAATTTACATAACCAACACTGGCGGGCATGCGGAATGGATGTCAGGCTCACCTGGTATTATCATGGTTAAGACTTAGATAAAAACTTAAGATTAGCAATATAAAGTAAAAGGTATATTATACACTTATGAATTAATGAAATGTTAAATAATATTGTAAAGTTGAAATTAATATAATTTAATGTTAAAACCGCTACGCTGTGCTTACAACAGGCATAAATATGTCAAGATAAGTTAAAAAATATATATTAACATCATCAACAACAATTATTAGATCATAAGTTGACAACTAGTCAAAACATAACATGTACAAAATATTATAATAATTAAAAATATCTAGAACAAAAATTGAGGATAACACAAGTTTTTAATTCAAACACTGATGTTGAGTAGTTACATACAATTAATCTCGTAGGAATAGCGTCTTTCAAAGTGGTACAAAAGAATTTGATTGTAAAGTCTAGAACTGCGAATAAACTTTAGTAATTAAAATAAGTTAAGTGTAGAATCTAAGTTTTATTCTTGTTTAGTCCCATTACTCCTTTTATCAGGTGATCAGTGATTAAAATAACACCGATACAATTCTTGCCGACATGTTTCGGTACTATTATACCATAAGGATGGCGCTAAGTTATCGTGCGGATACACAAGTTGGTGTTACGACTGAAATGTTGATACTAATTGGGGTGTGGTTTAAACAGACGGATCTATCTAAGTCTTAACCATAATCAATACTACTCCTTACTTCATTATTACTTAGGATGTTTTATAAAATGAGATATCACCTGGTATTGTTTACAGTTGACGGGGAGCTTGGAGCTAGAATCCTGGATCGGTATACTGAGGAGTTATTTGTTCTAAATGATTACCTCCTTCACAGAAGTGCGTGAGCATAAAATCTAAACTCTTAACTTTGTCATTGCTATCATATTAGTGTAAACATGCGTTCAACTCAGATGGGTAGTAAGACGTGTTGTACAGAAATATATACATCTACACATAATAATAACTTCCTAAAGTGTGTGTGTTTATCCACATCCTTTAGAAGGCCCTAGATGACCTAGAAAGCTGAAACCATACACATATATAGTATAGACACCAGGACAGATAATTACGAAGCAGGATTTTCCCTTTTCCATTTTTTATTTAATAAATATATAATTAATTAAGTTAACTCTCACTTTATCCACTATTACGTAATAATTGACATTTTTTCTCCCCAAAAAATAAAAAGACCTAACTTTTATATGTTTATCAATTGAAGTCTAGAACCCGCTTCGGTGGCCGCGTGTCCTAAGGATCTACTCTCACAATATACTAGACTACCGAAGACGGGGAGATCGAGGTTCGAATATTGTTAGGGTGTACTGAGGGAGGTTTTTCCAAAATGGTTTTCCACTCTTCCTTCACGCAAATATAGGTACACTTCCTATAAATATATTATTATTATTATTATTATTAGCACCGCGTCTTACTACCCGTTTGGGTTATACGCACTTACGCTAATGTGTAATGGTAGAGGTGATTGTGAGATGAAATGGAGGACCTACAGTTTAACGTGGGATCACAACCACGGTGGAGGCCTGGCATTCCCCACATTCACAAGATGTCTTGTCAGAGGTGAAGGAAGGGTTTGGTAATCAGATAAATATAACCGTACTGATCCCTAAAACCATTAACGTAATTAGTACATAGGTGTATAACCCGAACGGGTAGTAAGATGCGGTGATAAAATAATAATTGAAGGCTAGGTTCTGTTAGGTTGGTCGTAAGGTCTAACAAATAGCTTTATTTATATTATAAAAAACTTTTTTTTAATACATTTCTGCGTTGAAGGAACAATATCTCGTTCATGCTCCCTACCACCGTCATCAATTCCGTCAGAACTGCTCCCAATCCTGTGCGTAAGATCCTCGAACATTGATCACAGCACGGAACTGAAGCGGTTATCTATCCCAAACTGGGAGATGACTCTCGTTCAATTGAATCAAGCGTGCATTGTGAAAGATGAGACACGAGATGTTCCAGTCAACCCTGAATAGAGGTCTGTTATTGCTCGTGGGAAGAGTTTTACTTTCCTCAATCTAGGAAGGTGTCCCCTGATGGTCATCACTTGTCGTTTGCGAAGATGTTCCGCCATTGATAGCCTATTGATTAAAAAAAAAAATGTACTACAGACTATATAGTGTTGGACTAAGGTTTAATAATATTGAAACCCGCCTCGGTGGCGTAGTTGGCTAACGCACTTGTAGTGTTTAAGCTCGACTGCTGAGGACGGGGAGATCGAGGTTCGAATCTCGGTCGGGTGAACTGGGGGAGGTTTTTCCTAAATGGTTTTCCACTCTCCCTCCATGCAAATGCGGGTTCACTTCCTCTAATTCAACCTTCCCAAGTCCTAATCCATTAGAGTAATTAGTACTTAAAGCGTATAGCCCGAACGGGTAGTAAGACGCGGTGCTAAATATTATTATTATTATTAATAATAATAATAATATTGAAACTATCAAAAACAATCTATTTTATTCATCAATTTTTAACAAATTGTAATTTATTTAAACTTTTATTTTGCTCATCTAATACTCATTTAAGCTATATAGTGAAGTATACACCTTGGGATAAACTAATTTGGCAAGGATGAGGAAGGTAGAATTATTAGGAGATTTGCCAGGACATTAGGAAACCATTGAGGAAAAATACCCTCAGTACGCTTAAACAGGATTAAAATCCCCGACCGGTTTCATTGCCAAGCAAATTTTACAACTCATATCCGTTAGTTGGATAAAGCTGTAGCTATCTGTATATATTTTACAACTGTCAAAGTAGGCTAAAATAATCGTGAACAGACTATACCAGTTGATATTACGTTGTCACATGGGGTGAATTAGTCTCGTCAAGTGTCACCCCTGCATTTGTCCATTCTGCGTGATAATTACACAGTGAACTAAGAGTTAAGAAATGTTGGTTGGTTCTGCCATCCCCATTCCAAGAAGGAAAATCGTGTAAGATGTCAAGAAAGAAGTAAAATGTATTTAGATTTTACCTACTGGAATATATAACACTTATTTAATTATTTACTCTATAGTGTTAGGAACTCGACATTTCATTATCGCACTTACAAGAGTACGCACCTATCTCTATCTTGAGCTAGTTCTATCCAGTCCACCTCATTACACTCTATTCCTATCTTGAGCTAGTTATAGCCAGTCCACCTCATTACACCCTATCCCTATCTTTAGCTAGTTCTATCCAGTCCACCTCATTACACCCTGTCCCTATCTTGAGCTAGTTTTATCCAGTCCACCTCATTACACCCCATCTCTATCTTGAGCTAGTTCTATCCAGTCCACCTTATTACACCCTATCCCTATCTCGAGCTAGTTCTATCCAGTCCCCCTCATTACGCCCAATCCCTATCTCGAGCTAGTTCTATCCAGTCCCCCTCATTACACCCTATCCCTATCTCGAGCTAGTTCTATCCAGTCCACCTCATTACACCCTATCCCTATCTCGAGCTAGTTTTATCCAGTCCACCTCATTACACCCTATTTCTATCTTGAGCTAGTTCTATCCAGCCTACCTCAATACACTCTATCCCTATCTTGAGCTAGTTCTATCTAGTCCACCTGACTACAGCCTAGCCTTCTCTCGAGCTAGTTTTATCCAGTCCACCTCAATACACCCTATCTCTATCTTGAGCTAGTTTTATCCAGTCCCCCTCATTACACCCTATCCCTATCTCGAGCTAGTTCTATCCAGTCCACCTCATTACACCCTATCCCTATCTCGAGCTAGTTTTATCCAGTCCACCTCAATACACCCTATCTCTATCTTGAGCTAGTTTTATCCAGTCCACCTCAATACACCCTATCTCTATCTTGAGCTAGTTTTATCCAGTCCACCTCATTACACCCTATCTCTATCTTGAGCTAGTTCTATCCAGTCCCCCTCATTACATCTCTTTCAGGTCTATTCTAATGTTATCTTCCTCTATGTGTCTAAGTCTTCCCAATGATATCTTCCCGTTGGGTTCGCCAGTCAGACCTCTGAATACGGTTCTAAATTCTTTTATTCGCTCTGCATGTCCTGCCCACAGAAACCTACGAGATTTGATCATCCCAACAATGTCTTGTGAGATAAGTCATTATTATGTAGCTTCCTCCACTCCCCAATAGCATGATCCATTTTTTTAGACTTTCGAACAACCTAACCCCATTTTTTCGTCATATATGGAATATATAGCATAGAAAATATACAATAAAAAGTTATTGTATAACCCAAATGGGTAGTAAGACGTACTAAAAAAAAATTCAACATCCTCATCGATGGGCACTCAGAAAAAAAGGTGTTAGCTCCGTATTTTCTGGTTTTCTAGAGTTCAAATTCTGGGAGGGTGTACTGCAGATGGCTTTTTTCCCTTTATCTAAACGCACATGATACCTTTCATCTAAGGTCTATCTTACTCATCCATGCTCTATTAGTGTCAATATGCGAATATAAAGAGGTGGATGAGATCACATTTTAAATATGAAGTGAGGTCCAAGTGAATCTTGAAACATGCGAAACAAAACTGAGGTCAAATATAAGTTTTAAAAATTAAATTTGCTGCTCATTTTTCGCCCTGTATTGTACATTCACAGTATTAGCAATTTTGAATAGTAAATCAACGATAAAAGAAACTATGAAAAACTTCTGCATCAAAAACGCAATTGTAAATCTATCATAGATAATTCCAACGAGATTGAATACCACCGACCTATATTGTATAAGTGTGTTCAAGGAAGGAAGAACGAAGCTTCATACAAATATAGTTACAGCTTAGAAGCTTTTAAACCAAGTAATTTTGGCGATATTCAGTATAATATAATACATTTTATTTTACTTACCTACCTGCTTTATCTATGTTAATGTAATGTATGTTATTTAATTATAAGTTGGTGTTAAAATACTGTTTAGTAGCTGTTCTAAAAATGTTTGCATGTTGAAATATGTTACATTTATTGAGATATTTAAAGTATGTTGATATTAAAGAAAAGTTTTCTTCCTACAAAATGTTTCTGATATGCAAAGGCGACTATTATGGGTGTCGAAGTCTATGAGAACGAAGTGTGACCTTTGACCTCGACGTTTTAAAGCTTATCACACCCCTAGCATGTAACCTAGCCGGTGTTGCAGGGGAAGGGGGTGAGATGCGTTGAAAAAAAGAAGTTTTTTAAAAATGTATGAGACCATATCTATATTTTAAAATAATGTTCTTGTTACATATGTTGTGTGGTCTCTAGATTCACTCGTTAGCTTGTCCTAGAAGAGCGGTATTATCTAGACATGGCGGAATTGGGACCTCTTGACAAACGAACAGATTACATCATCGCTCAGCTCCAACAAAACATCTTCTCCTGTCATCCTGCGCAAGGATCTCTTGTCTCTCGTGCTGACACATCTGATGGTCGGTTGTACGGATTAAACAATGGCGGACAAGGTAGAGTGGGATAACCATATCAGGAAGAACCTTCCCTGTCCATTGTCGGCTTTATGTTTAGTAAGTTATGCATAGGCCTGTGTGTTAAGGTGGGATTGATAAAGCTACGGGTGACCTGGTGTTCTAGGGGTAAAGTGTTGGACTTCTGTGCTGGAGGTCTGTGGTTCAATCCTCGGTCCCGGCACAGATTTATCTGATTACCAAACCCTTCCTTCACCTCTGACAAGACGTGTATTAATCACAACTTGTGAATGTGGGGAAATGCCAGGCCTCCACCGTGGTTCGGATCCCACGTTAAACTGTAGGTCCTCCATTTCATCTCACAATCACCCTACCATTACACATGAGCGTAAGTGCGTATAACCCGAATGGGCAGTAAGACGTGGTGCTAATAATAATAATAATTATTATTAATATTTAAAGCGTATAGCCCGAACGGGTAGTAAGACGTGGTGCTAATAATAATAATAATAATAATAATAATAATAATAATAATGATGAAGCTACGAGATAGGGCAATACACACTAGTTTTATATGGAAAAAATATATCTTTGGACACAATAAAATATGGCCGCGCATTATGCGCCAAGTTAAATGCCCTACACATAGTAATATCAACAGTTCTGTCGTAGAATTTGATTTTTTTTTTCATTTAAAAAATTATCATTAAAGGCCAGAATGTATATGAATACTATTCAAAAACTTGATTTTTTTTACATTCATTAATATAATAAACTAAATGCATCTATCAGAGCAATATTTTATTTATAGTATCAAAAAAAGAATTGTGATGAATATTGACCTTAAATTACGTGCTCTTCCAATCCACCATCTTAAGGGGGGAGTTAAATGCCTTTCCCTCAAACACGCTAAATCTTAGACTGATGAAGGGTCGAGTATTTATTTACTCATTTACTCTCTTTGCGATCTATTACTTATTTCCCGGAAGCACACTCTTCTCACACAAAAGGTTACCACCACCCTAATAATGTCTCCAGCACTGTTGCCAAACTGAATTCAACAACCATTCAAATTTGACTTAAAAGATGTTGGTACACTTTCTATTTATAGTTTTATTTTTGAAGCTTGAAATTACACATTTAAAAAAACTGTAAATGCTTATCCACAAATACCCGCCTCGGTGGCGTGGTTGGCTAACGTGCTAGTCATGTTGAGCTCGACTGCTGAGGACGGGGAGATCGAGGTTCGAATCTCGGTCGGGTGAACTGGGGG
>CABEEJ010002025.1:51050-77979 GCA_901482245.1 Timema douglasi
GGGGTTCCTTAATGGTTTTCCACTTTCCCTCCACGCAAATGCGGATTCACTTCCTCTAATTCAACCTTACCAATTCCTAATCCATTAGCGTAATTAGTACTTAAAGCGTATAACCCGAACGGGTTGTAAGATGCGGTGCTAAATAATAATAATAAATTATCTACAAATATTTAAAAAGCCATTAGTTAATTAGTTACATTCAGAATAGATAATATCTACCACAAATAAATAAAGCAACATACTGGAATGCCGATGATATCAGATTCCGAGTCCCGGTCGAGTGTACCAAGTTTTTTCTAAATGGTTTCCCCCCTCTTCCTCCATGCAAATGCAGGTACACTTCCATAAAATTCAACATTCTTCATCCCTATCACATTCGCGTGATTAGTTTATATTCGTGTAACCTGAGTGGCTAGTGAGACAGTGACATAAACACGGAAATCCAACTCGAGGCTTTTGGCTGTGATAATAATTAATAATGACCGTTCCCTCTACCCCTTACCCCGTATTTTGAGAACCAAATTGAAAAGTTGAGATCTTGTATTTTACCCTTGGTTTATACCCTTTATGCCAATTTCCAAGGCTATTATGGTGTCTGGAAGTACACCATAGGTTCTAATGATCAGCGAGTGAGTCCAAAATAAGGTTATTTTTAAGTCCGGCATCTCACTAACCACTCAAGCTAGAAACTTCACTTTGGAAATGCATCTAAAATATGTTGTCTTGAAAGGTGTTACATTCTTACGTTCGTGTCATTCTTGCGAGCTGAGTTAGAGGGGGGGAGGGAGGGGGGCTGGAGTTCTATCATGTTGAATGTGTATGGCGTCCTGGAGAATAGGCATTGTGTGCATTGTCTAGAAAGTGTGGTAAGATAGGGGGGATGGGGTTATTAACGAGGTAAATAAACAAGAGGTGTTTACAAAATATCTTGAGAAGAAAGGTAGTTACTTTAGTTATGAAAATGCATTGAAACTCAAAGAAGTACAGTTGAGTCCCAACTATTCGAGTTTATCTGAACCAAGGCAGCATCGAATAGCCAGAAACTCGGATAATACGGAACACTCTACAGTGAACCCCTTATTTATTTTATTTATACTCAAGTTTAGAAAATATAAACAAAAAACACCACACTAAATTTGAACGCACTAAAATATTAAAATTTATCAAAGTAAAAATCACGATGCACAAATAAGCTGCAGTCTAAATACTGAGTGGTAGACAAATGGCCCTACTAAGTCAAGTACGTAGTACGTAGGAACGATGAGTCATCCGATAATTCACTCCATTACTCGTACTAGAGGATGAACCAGATTAATGCGGATCATTTTCTAGATCTCTCTCACAAAACATACGTTGTGTTACCACTTAAGTTAATACTAAACCTCGGACATTATCAAACCTTGAATAATATGAAACCTTGGATATTACGGAACCTTGGATAGTGTGAACACTAAGATAATACGTAACCTAAGATGATATGGAACTTAGGATAATACTGGATCTTGAATAACGCGTAAACTCAAATAATATGGAACCTTGAATAATACAGAACCTAGAATCATACAAGACCTAAGGTAATACGAAACGTATGATAATACCGAATCTTGAATAATACGGAAACTCGAATAATATGGAACCTAGGATGATACATAACCCAGATTAAAACAGAATCATGAATAATACAGAACCTTGAATAATTTTGAAACTCAAATAATACCGAACCTCGTATAAAACGGAGCCTAGGATAATACATAGCCTAGGACGATACGGAACCTAGGATAATACGGAACCTTGGATAGTATGGAAACTAAGACAATACGTAACCTAAGATGATATGGAATGGATGATAATACCGGATCTTGAATAACGTAGAAACTCTAATTATATAGAACCTTGAATAATACAAAAACTATGATAATACGGAAACTCAGATAATATAAAACCTTAGATGATCAGGTCTCAGATAATTGGGAGTCTAGTGTATGTGACTCTTGATTCTGTTGTGTGATCAATTCACTGAGTTCTCTATAAACATTTGAAGCTAAAGGGTGTCATGTAGTCAGAACAATGAACACCCCAACCGTTACTTTCACTTTTCTAGACCGGAGCCACTACTTTTCTTATTAAAGTAACTCCTCATTGGTTGACTCCTTCCATCCCGCCATTAAAAAAAAAAAAAAAAAAACTCTTTCGGGGTGTAAATTCAACCCCTTCTAGTTTTGGAATGTTTACTTGGTGAGCAATTAATAAATTGAAATAAACCAGAGAGCCAATACGTGTTTCCACTCAAGTCCGTTAATTTGTTCATAAACTACGATAGAAACATTCACAAATCCGATTACTTTCTTTTCTATACTTCCAGTAGAACAAAAGTCTAAAAAGCTATTCTTTTCTTAATTGCATGGATTTTATTTTAAAAATGTATTCAAACATTATTAAAATAAATACAAATAATAAATTAATTGCTTTTATTAAAAGTTTATTTGCTTTGAATTTTTTTAAATTCATTAGTAAAAAAATGCAAAATAATAATTTATTATCAAACAAAACCTTTAACATCTTAATTTATAAAATGCATAGAAGTTAAATGTAACGTTTCTTTGCTATGCTCTAAAAGGACAATGATTATCAATTTCTTCTAAGTTACACGCTCACAGACTACAGCATCTTGATGGAGGTGCTGAATGTTTGGTGCAACGGACTCTCTCTCTCTCTCTCTCTCTTTCTCTCTCTCTCTCACACACACACACACACACACAACACACGCACACGACAAGACCGATAACAAACGGTTTCATTAAAACCGTGTAAATTAGCCGTTCTACAAACTCCAAATTCAATTTCAGGGAGAGCCGGCCAAGACCTGCCTACACGTTTTAAAATAGAAACAACTGGCTGGGCGCAGATTACTTTGGAGGGTGGAACTGCATGGAACAAAGGGGGCAAGATATGCTACTAGCTAGCCTCTGAAAATAACAGTTTTTTTTAACATCCTCACTACAAGTATTAGTACCAGATTCAAACTATTGTGCTCGAATATTCGAGAAGAATTTTCTAAACGCCAGAAACAAAGTACATTTATAACGATCCTGGGGTGCAGCTGTCCGGTGGTAGGCGAACAAACAGGGAAGGAGGACAATACAAAAGGTAATACAATTTTGTTGCGACTCTTCTATTAAATTATATAATTTGATTCACAAAGATTCATTTACAATACCATACCCGTTACCTTTATCGGTCATTTTACTCTTAGTGACAATTCAAAATATGTAGATTTTTGGAATTTTCAGAGTGGAACATTTCAAATTTTAAACTAATTTTACAAGTGTTTATGTGTATAGATTCATAAAAGTTAGTTTTTGTACATTTCAGTAAACACCAAAATTGTGTAGCCTACTTCCGCTAAAAAGGTTTTATCATTATTTAACCTAAAAGCAACATCTTACTGGCACTATCTCTGCTATCTAGGCAGTTAACGAGGTAGGGATTTAGGGGGGTATAATTTTACTGTAAAAAATCCAACATTTGCACGGAGGCAGAGTGGGAGACAATCTAGGAAAAAAACACCATCAAGACATCCGACCGGGATTCGAATTCCCATTGACGGTTGTTCAGTCCAACACGAGAGTGACGCGTTAAAGCATTCGACCACCGATACGGATACAACACGTGATTAGAGCCCGTATAACAGCCGATCAACCAGGAGATTAAATACATGATTACGCTCGATTCAAAACTCATATTGACGTTCGGTCATCTGGGTTATCCACTTGACAACAGCCAAATTGAGATCAGTTAATTTATTTTTAAATAATTGTATTTATATTTTGTTGTATCATTTTTAAATACGGTGAACTGTTTTATAAAGAAGATTACATTTTACCGCTCAAGAATGCGATATCTTGGTTCATGCTGTATTGCCTAAAAATGCAAGGAAGTAGAAAGGGGAGAGTGGGGAGGGGCGTTGGCGGGCGTTTTGAAACCCCCATTAGAATTTTATGGACCCTACCTAGTGAGGTTCATATATACGTTTATAAACTTTTTTTTGATAAAGGTATAGTAATATTTTCTAGCAGACCCCCCTTATCAAAATTCGCTTTCCACGTCCTTGTAAAGTTCATTCGCCATAGGAGAAATGGTAACTGAAAGCTACAGATGATTTGTATTGCAAACATTGTTTGAAAATCACCAATGTTAACCTATTTAGAAATATTTATTATTTTCTTAGTAATGATATATTATCAATCAAAAGTGTCATCTAAATTTTTCTAATAATACTTCCCCATATGTTATTGATATAACAACAAATAATAATAATGTTATTATGATTTAGGTTTCGTGGTTTTTATAATAAGAGCTGTTATAGCTTATGAAATATTGAATCAAATTTGATTATATATACATTTGTATCTTGATATGACTGGTCACCAAATAAATGTGTTTTATCTCTTTTTTTTTTAATTATTATTATTTAGCACCGCGTCTTACTACCCGTTCGGGCTATACGCCTTAAGTACTAATTACGCTAATAGATTAGGAATGGGGAAGGTTGAATTAGAGGAAGTGAACCCGCATTTGCGTGGAGGGAGAGTGGAAAACCATTTAGGAAAAACCACCCCCAGTTCACCCGACCGAGATTAGAACCTCGATCTCCCCGTCCTCAGCAGTCGAGCAGCTCAACACGACTAGCGCGTTAGCCAACTACGCCACCGAAGTGGTTAATTTTATCTCTTAGAGAAAGTGTTTATGAACAAAACCGAAGATAAGTTAATATGACGTCATAATCCACAATCATTTCGTCTGGTTCCCTATTTTAATTTTCGAAGGAAAAGCAGCATTTTAGAAGCTCTGGTTTGGAATTCATTTTTAAGTGAACCACAAATTCTGCTCCCGCAAAAAAAAAAAAGAAAAAAAGCCGAACAATTATTTACATGTTTGTGTTAAAATATGTAAAAACTGCCAAAAGAAAAACATAATTAAAAACCAGTTCTTTTTATTAAAGTTCTTACTGCCAAACGTGAAACTCATAATAGTATGGTCTTGCAGATCACATGGTTTGGCGGATGGATCCATGAGAGTAGATAGGGCAACTTAGGCTAGCTGTCACCTTCCTACCTTCCTACCATTGATGAGGTTTACATATGCCATGCTCTATCCATGGTGTGAGGACTCTTCGGTTGGTTAGAATAGCTGACGAGTTAGATTGTGTCTGCAAACAAACTCCCATTGACTATTCAAAGTAAAACTGGGACGTAGATTTGGTATATAACAGATCCACAGACTCCAGGTTAAAATGGCCGCGCTAATTTGGAGAGCTTGAGTCTTTCAACACGGGGTTCGCTAAGTGCAATCCTAAGTGACATAATCGCTATCAAGCAGGCATTTTTTTTAGAAACAGTTCATTTTAATGATGGTTTTACTTGAGAGCAGACAAAAATTGCCTTCTAGTGTAAATAAACCAGCTCTCAAAAAACTAGGTTCAGATAGCAGCTCCATTTCTTTCTTTTAAACCAGCCCCCACGGACGAGCCTACTCAGAGAGCAAATTGCAAACATACAATTGTCGTTTTTATTCAAGTGAATGTTTGCAACTGGTATAGTTGTAAGCAATGTTCAATTAACACCATCGACTAGTTACTTTTCTGAAAAGTTTTGTTCATAATAAGGATATAAAGAGGTGGAAGGGGCTTGGTTAAAAGCGTGCATCATATCTGGCCAAATTCAGCTCCCGACTCATTTGTGTGTGCGAGATATGGAAGTAAAAGGGAAAAGAAAACACCTACGATATGTCGGAGTGTGCGCAGTGCATTCGTATTTTAACGATAGCTCAACATTTTCCAGAGACAATGAGGGACAAAGCGACAAAGTTTCTTGTTAATAACTACTAAAGTATATCCCTATTATGACATAATGTAGATATGTGCACAATACTTATCTGTGAAGACATTCTGAAATTGTCGAATACGGCCTTTAAATGCAGTTTTTATACAACTATCATTAATATTTCAACAATGATCAGTATTATGAACTGCTATTAACTCTTTATCGCCATTAATTATCCACGTGCAATAGTGTTGGTGTAAATTTACGATTTCTAGCCGAGTGTTTAACATAGTTGATTGGTATGTGATGTACGCTGTCGAGTTCCTGCTAAACTCATATTAAGGAAGCTCACAAAAGTAAAACCCCATATATGAAACTTGTGCCCTCATAAATAACTTGCTCGACCACTACACCACAAAAAGAATACATATAAACCCACAATAGGTATTCTGTTTGTAATAAATTGGGCATTAATTACACGTATCCTTTGATAATAATTAGTAGATTTAGGTATTCAAGTCTCATAGTATTGCATCTTCACCAGAAGGAAGTTTTACTGTAATCAAAGGTCCGGCCTATGATGTATTTTTAATATCTGAAAATTTAAAAAAAAAATGCTGTGGTGACTAAACACGTTCAGAATTTTGAGTAGTTTTGTTCTTTTTAAATTATTATAGCTTAATATTTCAAAATAAATAATATCTGAAAAATTATTTTTTCAACTATCTAGAAATTATTTTAGTATACAAAGTAATTGACGTAAACTGTAATAATCGACTGATTTTCTAGCGACTTAGCATTTTAGCTTTTTTTTCTTGTGTTCTAATCTTGCCCTTAATCATGTAAAATTTCATCATTGAAATAACTATAGTCTTTAGTCCTTGTAATGTGTTGTAAGACGGATAATACTCAGGCAATGACATATTTATATCTAGTGATTGAAGAGTCTTGGATTTGACTCACTGTGAAAGCTAAACATGTATTCCTGCCAAACTAAGTTGTCTGAGTTGGTTATCATTCACCAGGTATTCATTTAACACAATGGGATACCTGCTTTGGTGGCTGCATTGTCTAAGGCGTCACTCTAGTGCAAGACTAGACTGCCGATGACAAGAAGATCGGGTTTCGAATCCCGGTCGGGTTTGTTGAGAGGTTTTTTTTTCTAAAATGGTTTTACATTATCCCGCCATAAAATTCGGGTACACTTCTTTTAAATTTAATCTTATTCATCCCTAACTCATTAGCGTAGTTATTATATATAAGTATAGTATGAACAGACAATAAGACGCGTTGCTAAATAAAAAAGTTAAAAGATTAAATTGTATGAGATTTGGCCGTTGGGATGAATATCAATTCATATTCATGAACCAGTAGATAAGAAGCTTAGTCACCAGTCTAGCGGGTTCTGGTTCGATCACAAGTTACGTATAAATATATTATTATTATTACTATTAGCACCACGTCTTACTACCCGTTCGGGTTATACGCACTTACGCTAATGTGTAATGGTGGGGTGATTGTGAGATGAAATGAAGGACCTACAGTTTAACGTGGTATCCGAACCACGGTGGAGGCCTGGCATTCCCACATTCACAAGTTTTGATTAACACACGTCTTGTCAGAGGTGAAGGAAGGGTTTGGCAATCAGATAAATCTGTTTCGGGACCGAGGATTGAACCCCGGAACCCAGCACAGAAGTACGACACCTTACCCCTAGACCGCCAGGTCACCAACGTATAAACGTAGTGTGTAGCTTGTTTGGAGGTTTCTTGCAATGTACAAAAATGATTACTTTTGCGACTAGGCTTAGTTTGGAGTCTAGAGTTAGATTTTATGATTCTAGTTTAAGTAAATCGTGTTCTTATCAAATACTACTTCCTAAAAATAAACGCGATTATACTAAAACACCAAACATAACACGAGATGGCTAAATTGTAGTCTTGTGTGTGCAATGAGAGTTGAAATATCCTCTTCAGGTGTTTCTGTGCGTTGTCTATCGAATGGGAGGAAGAGTAAAATAAGGAAAAAGGGAGGGAAGTAAAATAAAGGAATCCACCATGTTAAAGGGAATGAGGAGCGGGGTAGGATTGGAAATGGGAAATAGACAGATTTATTGGGGCAACAAGAACCTAAAAAGTTTCAGAGCACAGATCCGTATAGAGAGAGGTAAAAGGAAAGTACGCAGGTCACATTTGCGAGTCTTTTCTATCTAGAAAAAAAAAATGTTATGTTTAAGTCATTACCGAGAATATATTTGCACATTTCTATTGAGAAAGGATATTTCACTGTCCAGTTAACAAACACACACGTTCAACAACACCTTTCCTAACAAAATATAGCATGCTTCTCTCTTTTCATGCTTTATAATTAACTACGGTTCGTTTACCGATGTATATGCTCATCTCGTTCTCTCGTTCTCTCGTTCTCTCTCTCTCTCTCTCTCTCTCTCTCTCTCTCTCTATATATATATATATCTTTCTGAAAAATATGTAGAACTGTTTCCATGTTTGAATCAGCATATAGTTAAAAGTTACAAAGTATACTTTTTTTTTTGTACAAAATATTGTTAATTTATTTACGACATTATTCGATAGACCAAATCTGTGGTCTAGAGATTAGAGTTCCGGGCTACAGATCCATAGGTTCCGGGTTTGATCCCCGGTGGTATCAATATTTATATGGGAAACAGTGGGACTGGAACGGGGTCAAAACTGAGCCTCTTGAGGACAAATTAGGAGCTACTAAGTAGCGGCTCCAGTCTGTAAAACTAAGATTAACGGTATGAGATCTCATTTTGGTGACCACACGACACCCTCTATCCACACATGTTGGCACTATCATTGCTAACGTTGGCGGCGGCTCGGTCTCGGTATAGCCCACTTGTGATCTCACACCATGACGTTATTTTTAAAGTTATTCAATGTCACCTCAGTAAACGAACTCACGTTCATATATTTATGTGTGCTCTTTTGTCGTCACATCTCACTTTCCATTCGGGCCATACGTAAATAAACCAATAACGCTAACTATATATGTACGAGAAAGGTTAAATTAATAGGAAACTGCACACGCATTTACGTAGAAAAAAAAAGGAAGACAATTTGGTAACGTGCAATTTCAGTCCACCCGACCGGGACTCGAACGTTGATCACCCCATCATCGGCAGTCTATTCTTCTGCAAGAGTACCACCTGGAACCATGCGGCAATCGAAGTGGGTTTTATTAACATTTATTAAGGCCATGTAAATTATTGTTTAAATTGTTATTTTATTAAATAAAATATTCATATTGTTACGAAATTGTTGCTGATGTCTTTCTTCTCTATAACTTTTTGTAGCCTACCCCCACTTTCCTTTTAGTCTAGTGTGGTCGTAGGTAAGAGGTAGCAGAGTGGCGCAGTGTTACAACCCAAACTACTACCTCTTATCTACAATAACACTAGACTAAAAGTAAAGTGGGGGTAGGCTACAAAAAGTTATAAAGAAGAACGACATTTGCAACAATTTCGTAACAATATGAATATTTAATTTAATAAAATAACAATTTAAACAATAATTTACATGGCCTCAAAAATCCATCAGGGGTTGTGTTGAAAATCATATTAAACACTCCCGTTTCAGATGCAAGTTGGTGCTTCCTCTGTTGCTCTCAGGGCTGTGCTGTCTCAACGTCATCCAGACGGGGTTCCACCCGTTGCGTTCACGAGAAAAGCCCCTACGGAGGTGGAAAGAAAGTACAGCGCCTTTGAGAAGGAATGCCTTGCCTGCGTATACGGGGTAGAACGTTTCTCAGACTACCTTGAGCAAAGGGAGTTCGGTATGTATACTGACAATATGGCTTTAGCGTGGATGTGGTCTCATCCAAAGCAACTTGGGAAGATTGGCCGTTGGGATTTGCGCCTATCGCAACTCAAGTTCAATACCCACCATATTTCTGGCAAACACAATGTTGTGGCTGACACCCTGTCTAGAATGAATGAAGGGTTAGATGCCATTGGTGCGGAGGAGAACGTGGACATGGCATGTGTTATTCAGACTATTCCAGATTTGTTCGTGTCTAACACTAAGCATCAAAAAGAAAACCTTGTTTGTATTGCGCTCACAGAAAAAGGAGAGAAAGATGAAGATATGGAAATTTTTTGTATTTTCAAAGATCTTGTTGATTCATATGGCCGAGGTGGCAAAATAAGATATTTGTGCCACAGAAAAGTATACCCATGTTGTTGAGTTATTTCCATGACTCCCTTTTTGGAGGGCAACTTGGAGTACTCAAAACCAAACAAAAATCCTCGAATGAGTTTTTTTGGCCCAGCCTGTATAAAGACGTGCGTGATTGGGTTAGGAATTGTGAACCCTGCCTTAAAACCAAACCTGCACAGAACACTCGCGCTGGGTTACATTCGGGCGATATAGATCAACGCCCCTGGGAGAAAGTGTTCGTGGACTTTGTTGGTCCAATTACTCGATCCACTAAGGGTATTACTTGTATATTGGTTTTGGTGGATGGATTTTCCAAGTTTGTCATCTTAATTCCCCTTAGGAACATGAAAGGGACGACTACGGTAAATACTCTAACTACTAGAGTTTGGTCGCTGTTTGGTGCCCCCCGAAAGGTCGTGAGTGATAATGGCCCGTATTTTAGTTCAAGATCGTTCAAAGACATGTGTTTTGGATGGGGCATTAAGCATTACCACAAGTCCGTATTATCGCTCCCCTAATCAATTAGAAAGATTTAATAGGAATCTTAAGGTAGCCCTGACCATCTATCACAGCGAGTCTCAAGTTCTCTGGGACCGTGATTTAGATTTTTTGAATTTGGAATTTAATTCTGCACTGCGCGAGTCAATTGGCGCTTCACCATCTTCTGTATTGTTAGGAAGGGAGCCGAACTATCCCCTTCTTGTGGTCTGAGATGTTGATCCATTGCTAGGAGCTCACAATGACCCATCTTATTCTGAAAGGTGTTCTGCGGCCTTTCAGAATCCGAAAAAGTCACAGAGAAGTGTTGCGGAGGTGTACAATAGAGGCCGTGTCCCTGTGAGCATCGCAGTTGGTAACCTAGTTATGTGTAGATGTTTCCCCTAGAGCTCCGCCATTGGCAAGATAACCGCCAAGCTCTCTCCCAGATGGAGTGGACTGCTTCTTGACGCCAGTGTCAGTGAGGTTAAAAAAAACCGACCAACCCCACCGTGACATGCAGGGCTCATGTGAGCCATCTTAAGCTTGTACTTACTTAAGGTGCATACGTAAAGGTTGTAAGTTCAACATTTCACTTACACATTACTCCATTTTGGATTTACTCAGGTGAATTAAGTATAATATAGAGTAATTATTTATAGGTTTATGGGAATTTGTAGATAAATCTATGGTCATGCTTTAATTTTATGAAGTAAAAGATATATATATATATATATATTTAATGTTTGGCATAGATTTTGTCATTTATTTGTGGTTAATAGTTATTAAACTCAACTTAGTGTTTATATAGGTAACCATTTTGGGCAATTTTGCTGATGGATTGATTTTGACTTTAAATATTTTCCAAATTATTTAATTTAATTTAATTGTGGTTTATCTAAATTTCTATTGTATGTTATATACTTTTTTTTTTATTAACAAGTAGGGATCTAGTTAACGTCCGTAGTTGTGTCAACATTTAATAGTCCCGCGGGAGTTTGACCTATGGTCTGTAAGCCAAACTCTTGTGCTCCTCGAAATATCCGTACGATATTAAATTTAACTTCCATTTTTTTCTTTTGTTGTTGTTTGTTTTCAATGTAGCGTAGCAGACAACTTTCATACCAATTTCAAAGATGCCCGTTAGGCTCTTTTCTTTTTGTAGTCAATAAATATTTGACTAGACATTTATAAGGTAATTTGGTCGTATAGTCAACACTTTAGGCTGTTTTGGAATATCCACTGTTGTGAAACTATATATAAGTTACTGTCTACTACTGTCTTTTCTACTGTCTTCCTATTATATTTTGATCTTCAACAGTAAATTCTCTTGTTAGTAAGAACTCAGTTGTAACACGGGAAACAAAAGAAGGAAGAATAGGCAAGTAACTTAGCAGACGTGTCGTGAATCGAGACGTAAATTCATTTGTTACTCCTCTTTCCCCCATTTTTCTTCTGTGTTTGTCTGTTTGGTGTGAGTATGAGAGGGTTAGAGGGTAGAGGGGATGTCGTAACGTGAGAAAGTGAGGACAGGGTAAACTTTATGAGCCTTCGTGGAGACGTAAACAAAACCGAAATAAGATTAAAACTTCCCTTTTCTAAGAAACATACTTTAAGCTGCAAGCTCTGTTACATTGAATGTAGGCGTTGCTCACTTTTATCGCTTGAATAGTAAATAGGAGATATGTTGTTGATACACCAAATCTATAATTAGTAGGCATAGGTATTTTTACTATTTCTAATGACACGTATAATTGGAAATTTATATTTTCTATGATTATTTTTGGTCAGTGTTTATCCCTAACCATTCAGTTTATGTGTTACATTACCCTAATGTGTTAAATATGAGTGAGTTTTTTTTTATAGGAGGTGTACTCACATTATGTGAAGTAGGAGTGAAAAAAACAAACCATTTATGAAATACCAAGCTCAATACTGCCTACCGAGATTTGAACCCCGATCTCTCCATCAATGTATTCCTGTTTATTGCCATCCGACTAGTTAACCCTGTTAGCTAACAAAAAGTTGGAGATTGCTAAATTTGATCAGTTTTTAGTTTTGGAAAACTATTGTTTAATGCTAGGGGTGTTTGATGGTTCAAAGTGATGAAATTGAAATTGAAGGTCAAATATTCTTTAATTCGTCTTCGACACCCACAATAACTTCCACATTATCTGAACATCCCGAAGGAAGAAGAAGAGGAGCTCGGTTTATTATAAACAGATTTGAGCTACCACACTTCCATCAACATATTTCAACAAAAAATAATCAATTTTTAGAACCGTTATTAAAAACTATTGTGACACCGACTAGTAATGAAATGACAACGTAAGATAAATTATTCATTTGGGTCAGCATAAAATAATATAGTGTGATTTGTTTTTTCCCTCTAAACCTTTCTCTTTACCTAGATACACTTATTGGTTAGTGTTAACATTATAGGTAATGTTATGTGACAGTAAAAAACCTTTTAATCAACTCCAGTTTAGACATTGCTTCACATGTTAAATTATTTACAAGTTTTAAGCTTCTCTTCGCGTAGTAATAGTTAAATTCTCACACAACTTTTTATTGTTATTATAGATGTAAAATTTTTAAATTACTTATTATATTTTTAGCACAACACCTAAGAAATAATTCAAAATAATTATAACCTCCTATAATTCTTAGTAATATGTGAGGTAACTGTAGGTTGGATTAAGTTAAATTAGGAGGAGTTGGGTAGATTTTTTTTTTAAAGTTGGTATTTATGTGATATTGGGATTACATTTTTTTTTACAAAAAAACAAAATTTTTAAGAACCTTTATTAATATTTCCATTACTATAAAAACTCCAATGTGTTTATTGAAGTTATATTGAGTTTTTATTGATAGATAGTTAAAACTTCAATAAATATGATGGTGGTTTTAATAATAACAATCATAATCTTATAGAAAGTTACTATCAATATTTATTTTAGAGGAGTTGTTTTAGAAGTTTTAAAGTACCTGTGAATGAAGGATCTAAGTGCCTGTGACGGATATCTTTTATCCAGGATTTTACCTTTCTGTTTCCTGCTATAATAGTGTAGTTAAATGTTGAAAATCTAAATAAGAAGTAGTCGACCTGTCTGGTCTTGAGTTAAGGTGCTAGCCTCAGGACCCGATGTTCATGAGTTCAAACCCAGCATAGGTCAACAAATTTTTACCGAGCGATAATAATCCGTAGTACAACTTCCTTCAGAGGGGAAGAAAAGCCGTTGGTCTTAATGTCCACTGTGGGGTGTAAACGAAACCTGGAAGGTATGTGAAAATACCTTTCCTGGAAGAATTGGTAGGCCCTTTCGTTCTCACTCATAGAAATTCTCGTGTGCTGATAAAATCAGTCGTTTCAGAAAGTAAACGTTATATACCTCAAATATATATATATATATATATATATATATATATGAGTAGTAACATGAGCAGCAAAGACAAACTTTCTTATTAGATAACATTTAAGTTTGTAAACTTTGTCCTAATGATATCATATGGTGACAAAGCAGGCCTAAGTAATAGGCCTACACCGCAGTTAGAGGCTGTAGTTTTTTATAGTCTAGTCTCAAGTCAAACCAATCTCTCATTCAGCCTTAATTGTTTGTTATTTCATTAACTGGGAGACTGGTTGATCTCAAAGTCTCGATTATGTATACAGCCCTGGGAGGCCGTCATCGGCTATCCAGTCTAACAGGAGATTGACCTGTTAGATCACGCGACCAGCTACCGATGACGGGGAGATCTGGGTTCGAATCCTGGACAGGTGTACTGAGGGTGATTTTTTCCCAAAATGGTTTTCATCTCTCTCTCCACTTAAATTCGGGTACACTTCTTATACATTCAACCTTAATCATCCTTAATCCATTTGTGTAATTATTACATAGGCAGGGGTGTCTGACAAACTCAGAGCACCAACATGGCTTAATGTAACCTGGGCATGAAATAAAAAATAATCCCCAAACTTCTTACTCATTACCTAACTTAACCACCCTTGAAAAGTAACTTTACATCCACCATCTTGGAAAAATAGTGCCATAAAATTGTTTTTTTCCAATTATCTCGCTAACCATTCATTATATCAAAGTATTTGTCATGATAAAAAATAAAGGGGACAAGATTTTCTACAAAACCTATTCTTATAGCTGTATTTGTAATCCTAACCATTATCGTACAATCTCACATTGAAACAATTGGAGTTTGATTATCATTTGTGAAATTTCCCTTCAGATTATTTACCTATTATGTCCAGGCTACGTTGGGCTTGGAGTTGTTAGGTTTGGTGGACTATTTACATGTTTTACTATTGTCCCCCGGTTAGATCGGGAGGCACCAAAAAGCAATCCCACTCAAGTGCAAGATATACTTCGGGCCACCCGTGTATATAGGCGTATAATCTGAACTGGTAGTAAGATGCGATGCTGAAAAAAAATGTTAAAATCTCACTTCTCTTAGACTTTTCTCTCGAGCTCTAACTGTTAATTTAGTTTCCGTGGCGTGTTTTGAAAACTATGGTGTGTTCAAAAGGTTCTATAACGACGTTGCCTACTTGGGAATTTCAAAGCTAATTTGCAAAGTTGGGTGCATATTAGCTTGGTGCACCTAAGCACTCTAAGCGCTTTTACACTTTGGCAACAATGTGAGAAATGGAAATAGAGGGAAGAAAATGAGTTTTTTTTTAACCTGCAGGGCATCTTGTTTACCTGCTAATAACACTTTACCTCTTCTGTTTACGAGTATAAGCACTCACTATACTATTTGCGCCTGGTCAGAATTTACTTGCACTTCTAAATTACCACTTTCTTGTTTCTTATTCTAGATATTATAATTCTATGGATTTTTTTAGAATCTATATCCTAGCAGGAAGATTACATTTCTATGAATAAACAAAATGGCCTACGTAGTAAATTATTTTTTAATTTTTTACAAAAAAGCTTCAATATAATATTTGTGTAACAATTAAGGACTATTTTTATAATTATTTTAGAGGTTATGGTTTTTGTTTTAATGTTAGATCTTTACCTAGCCATATACAACTTTTTTTTTCCATTTATTTGAGATTTTTAACGTGCAGTTTCTGAACCGAATGATTATATCAGCACACGACTTATAAACAAACTTAAATAAATTACAGACACAACAACCAGCCCCCGGCCGTTAATTCATGACTGTGAAACGATAAACCTACATTTCATCAATTATAGCTTATTCGACCACGCCAGGAATTGAACCCGGGACCCTTAGCTCAGTAGTCAGACACGCTACTGACTTAGCTAAGGCGTAGGACTCCTATATAACGTAAACACATTAACAAGGAAGATCCTTTCTTGACTTGCCATGACGTAACAGGTAGGCAAAGCCCCTAAGTAACTAAGATTGCTCGCTACCCATCGCCGGCACTGAAGCTCAGATAATATGCAAATGATGTAAAGCCAACAGCGTCTTGCCGTCTCACGTCTGTCGGCCAGCGAGCGTCTGAAAATGCGCGGGTTGTTCCCTCAAAGGATTAAAGTTGGTCCCTAACGTCGTGAGGCCGCGGGGCCTAATGGCTGTTCCTGGTACCATTTGTAATAGAAAGTGTCTGGCTCTATTATAGGCAGCCAGGGGGAGAAGAAAGAGCCGGTACAGAGGAAAGCACTAACACACCACTCTTCTCTTGGGACACAACAAACCAACAGTTGATGTCGCTCACGAGGACGGGGAATCCGTACGACTCGCGAGTCATGAGGTGATGATACACACAGAGGAGCTTGGTTCGCGGAGGGCAGGTACTTGGGTTGACCCTTCCTCCGCTCATCACAATAAACTTATTAGAGGTGGTGATGATACACACAGAGGAGCTTGGTTCGTGGAGGGCAGGTACTTGGGTTGAACCTCCCCCCTCTCATCACAATAAACTTATCAATATTTATTTTTTTAGCACGGCGTGTTGTACGAGCAGGTACTAAAGAATGGAGGGGGATGTTAAAAACACAGTGTTTTTATAATCGATATAAAACTCTTGTGTGGCACCGTTTTTTGCCCTCTTTATTATTTAGCAAAACAAGCGAAAAATGATAATATACTAAACATTTTCATAGGTGGTCACGTGGATTAATGTCAAGATTATATAGTCTGGTTAGCTGGTGATAGGAAGATCGATATTAGAATCCCAGCCGGGTATACTAATGCCTGTTTACCCTTAATAGTTTTCCAGTATCTCTCCAAGCTAATACCGATATATAATTCTAACTTCTTCATACTTTAATTCAGTGTTGCAAATATGAGGATAAGCCGGACGAACAGTGAGACATGGTTCACTCAACATTGATAGGTTTATGACATGTGACCTTGATATTTGAATACACCACTGCTATCTCGACTAAGATACTCACGTTTTTACTGTAATATTTATTACTAGTTTTGTTAATAGTCAGTCCATTGATGTAGTATAGAGTAAAGTAGGGGTGTGAATAGGATGATGGCTTGATACGAGTATTTATAGGGAGAAGGGGGGTGAGGCCCCTCCGAGTATTAGAAATAAGGGAAGTCTGGAGGTAGCCCAGAACATTAGGAAAAATTGGCCACTTATAGGAGGGACTTCTTGATATATTATTAAACTAAACTCAAAATGGTGTTAACCCTGTCATAGTTCACTTAATTTCTATCCCTAATCCGACACCTCAGTTCATTTGCTAGCGTGTGTATCTACTGAGCGATAGGTACCGAGTTTGATTCCTGACACTATTGAAACAATTATCATTGGTGAAATGAGGGTTTCATCCTTCATAGCACGATGAATTTACGGCCGGAGACTGGATATTGTTTCTGTTTTGGATTTAAATTAGTTTATAAGTCATGTTCTGGTATAATAAGTTTGTTCAGAAAGGTCACGTTAAATACAATTTTAAAAAAAATCTCACATAGAAGGATGTCGGTGAAAGAGAAAGGTAAACAATGGTCAGCAGGGGTATATAATGACTGTCGTGCTTGGTTTATACGAGTGGAAAACTGTGGAACAATACTGATATATAAAAAAGGAGGCGTCTGCACCGTTCCCCCTCCACACTAAGTACCATGACCAAGATTAATATATGTTTCGTGCCTGGGCTACGTCACTCGTAGCCCAGTAGTGGAAAGATTAACCTATACTAATTTACCGCTGCCCAAGTGGCGCCAAAATGAACAAGGTACGTTCTTTCCACGGAGACTCTTTCTATGACCCGATAAGATGAGGAGAAGATGCTTGCGAAAATGACGGAAGTAAACCATTGGAAACACTTAAAACCTAACTTACTAACCAGCCAAACCCTGGTGACCTTTGAGCTTATCCCCCTTGTGCGGAAAACATCAAAGGTTGGGAACCTACCAGCCGGGAATTGAACCCGGAACCCCTAAACTCGTAGCCAGATGGACTGACCACCACACCATGGGACCAGTTACCAAGATTAATACAAGCTCTGGATCTTGGAATGTTATACATATTCGGGTTCTTATTATAACTCCTTTACTAGTTTTGTTGAGAGTGTGCCGCTCACACGGTAATAGTCAACCTGTACAGGAATTAGTGCGTAAAAAAGGGAGGTATGTGACGTGAGACGTATTAATTACATGAAAATGTCATAATAGATAGTAAACACACCCTCCCTTTCTCCAATTCATGACTTCACTGTTTCGCTTGAGTAGCGTTTTATGTTTCCTAGTGAAGGGTTTATCTCTTTAGTACTGACAAACAAAACATAGAAAGGATCAATATACAGTCCACTTTTCATAAGAAGAGCATTTTATAAAAAAACGCCTTTTTTTTAAAGGTCAACATTGACAACATTTTACCAAAGTATTAGTGTTTCACTATTTGTACAGAGTGTTTATACCCTCTCGTCGAAATCGATTATCTTGGGGTCAAGTGCTCGCCTCAATACTGAATGTTCGTGGGTTCAAACCCAGCTGGGGTCAACGGATCTTTCTTGAGCGAAAATCCATAGCACAACTCCCTTTGGAGAGGACGTAAATCCGTCGGTCCCATGTCGATTGTGGCATGTAAAAGAACCCTGGAAGGTAAATGAAAATGGCTTTCCCGGCAAAATTGGTAGGTCCTTTCGCTCTTGCTCATAGAAATTCTCGTGTGCTGATATTTTCAGTAGGTTCAAAGAGTGCTCGTTAAATTCCTCAAATAAAAACAAAATCTAAACTCTCTACCCAGACTTAAGCTACAGCATCTGTGGGCAGAAAAAGTAAAAACTTATATTAATCTTTTTTCATAAAAGTTATCTCGTATTACTAAAATGTCAGTTGACATTAGATGTAAAAACGCCTGGAATGCGCAGCTGTAGGTACGTGCGTGTACAACAAGTTGCATATCATTAGGTGGACACATCATGGCAGGCGTTCGAAATAATTCCCTCCCAGACTTAGACCTATTTTACAATAGCGGTTAAAACGCTTGCAACCGCTTCTTTGACTGAAACCCTTGTTATCAAGTTAGAAAATAAGTTTTCGTCTAGACCAGTGTTTTGACCGCTACCTCTGGAGAATCGGCCTTAATCACACCAGTATCCATCGGTTGTATTGGATGCGAGATCACCCTCCAGCAACGTTACTCGTGGCGGACATTTCTGTCTTCCTAATGGTATGCAACTCGCTGCACATTAATGTACTTAAAGTTGCGTTGTTGCGCATATTTTAAACTTTCATTTAGTGGTCCAAGATGACTCTTTAGGTTATTTTTTTACTAGTATTTTCTGTTCCTCTCTACACACAGATGACGTAGATTAAGTGTGTTGAGAGCTCAAAAACACTGTGTATATATTGTTGGTATCTATCAAATGGGGAAAGCTTCAGATCTCATGACTTGACCTATAAATATGTAAATTTAGATCTAGTAATTTGTTAAGCTATCAGATAAGACGCTTCCTATAAAAAATTGACTGTAAACTAATCATTGTGTGTGGAGTATGAGACAGCATTGGGGAGTGGGTGATTTTTCTCTACCTAGTCTGAGTGACCATTCGCGTTATATGGATTCATTGACCACACCAATGTAATTAGAAACATTAATGTAGAATTTGAGAGGAAATATACCTGTATTTATATGGAGGAAGATTGGTTAACCATTTATTAAAAAAAACACCCTTAGTACACACTATCAGGATTTGAACTCCACTCTCCCGGTCTTACTTTTACATCTATTACTGTTTCCAAACTTTGGTCTAGGTCACTTTTTTATTACAGCCATATATTTTCCACTACCAGCTTGCCAGGCCTGTAGTTGTTTCATAAGCCTTATAATCCAACTTAAAACTAAGGCAGGCACAACATTCAGTCCCCGGCAGTTAATTTATCAATGTGAAAGGGTAAATCCATATGTCACCAAAGATAATTTTTCGCCCATACCAAGAATCGAAACCAGAACCATGAGCTCAGTAGACAGACACTCTACCAACTGAGCTAAGATGTCGGATCCTCCCAGTCTTCAGCGATACAATCTAGCTCGAGAGCTACGTGTTATACCATGTGACCACCTGTAAGGGCTCTGGTCTAAGGAAGATTATTCAATGTTTGTACTGTTATTATTATTATTATTATTATTATTATTATTATTATTATTAGCACCGCGTCTTACTACCCGTTCGGGTTATACGCATTTACGCTAATGTGTAATGATAGGGTGATTGTGAGATGAAATGGAGGACCTACAGTTTAACGTGGAATCCGAACCACGGTGGAGGCCTGGTATTCCCCACATTCACAAGATGTCTTGTCAGAGGTGAAGGAAGGGTTTGATAATCAGAAAATTCTGTTCCGGGACTGAGGATTGAACCCCGGCCGCCAGTACAGAAGTCTGACACCTTACCCCTAGACCGCCAGGTCACCCGTTTGTACTATTAAAAGTTTCGAAAAATAAAACCAGAACTAGGGAATTTGTAGCGTCAGAGCCATCTTAGTTTGGTCAAGTTTCGTGTGGCAGCCTACGTAAGGGTTGAAACTTACACCCTTATATGTAAGCAACAGGCGGTTGTGGGAAGGTTGACGTAACAGATGCTATGTTAGTGACGTGGGTAGCCAGGGCTACACGCACAGTAGCCTACGTCGAGAATTGTTCCAGACGTCACTTGGAACGTTACAGGGTACGAGGAAATATGTTCGAGATCGCGGTGAGAATAGTTTGCTGGAGGATGTGGTCGAGAGAAATGGGAGAGAAGGAACAAACCAACTTTATGGAATATCTTGCCTGAGCTATGTGTGGACACGATACTCATTGGGGAGCGCAAAGAGAGCTGTGACAAGTATCAGTCTAGTTTTTATAGGAAAAATTTTCTTTCGGATCAAAACATAAAATACTGCTTTAGTAAATACATTTATTTTAGTTTCCTACCATGTCAAGGATATTAAACCCTATATGTTTTTACTGGAGAAATATTTGAATTATTTCGACTAAATCATTTTTTTAAATATTAAAACTGCAAAAACAATAGCCTTTCTAGCGTCCCCTTCCCACTCACTTTAAGGTATATAACATTAATACTGTATCTTATTTGAAGTAAGAGCCAGGTGGTTGTTTCCTGGTTAAAGTAAGAGCTGGCTAGTTGTTTCCTGGTTGAAGTAAGAGCTAGGTGGTTGTTTCCTGGTTGAAGTAAAGAGCTAGGTGGTTGTTTCCTGGTTAAAGTAAGAGCTGGGTGGTTGTTTACTGGTCGAAGTAAGAGCTAGGTGGTTGTTTCCTGGTTAAAGTAAGAGCTGGGTGGTTGTTTCCTGGTTGAAGTAAGATCTGGGTGGCTGTTTCCTGGTCGAAGTAAGAGCTGGGTAGTTGTTTCCTGGTCGGAGTAAGAGATAGGTGGTAGTTTCCTGGGTAAAGTACGGTAGCGGAATAAGTATCAATACTTACTAATATAACTTTTTTTCCCTTTCAATACAATTTTTGTGACTTGCTACTTTATATAATATTGGTGCTCACACCCATGTTATCGGATAGGTATTGAAAGAAACCCTCGTATGGTTTTAGTTGGTTTATTTATCTTAATAATATAATATTTTTAATTCCATTCTCTGATAGCCTGGATTAAGCGTTTCTGCTGTTTTGTTCGTAAATGAAATAGATACATATCCAGGTCATTTGTTTATATCATTATCATTTCATTGTTAGTGATTTAATATAACCCTTCAAAATCTAAATCTTTTACTAGTGTTACCTGATAGGTAAACAAAATATTCAAATATAATTAATAAAGATAAAATAATATAAATAGGTTAATTAATCTTTAGATAGGTACGGATTGTTTTAATACTCTTTTTTCGATACATGTAAAGCGGGGTTTGCAACCTTTTTGATATCAGGGCCGTATGAGTTAATATATATATACCTATATCCATATACTTATATATACCTATATAGTTATATACATGCTGAATGTGATGAGTTGTAAAGACACCGATGAATCTACAAAGCCACTGGTTAAGTTGGGAAATGTAAAAAAAATGTATTTATTATTTAACATACTCGTCGAACATTTTTACAAAATCACCGGCGAGCTTACAGAATTACCACCAGCCACTGGAGAATTTTAATAAAACACTTCAAGATTATGTTTGGTTAGTTTAGTTTAGAAACGTTAGTTTAGTTTATGTTAGCTTAGGTTAGTTAGATTAGGTTAGTTTGGATTTATATTCTATACTTTCATCAACATACATTAGATATTTTATAAAATTACCAGTAAATGTTTGTAATAAAGTTCAAGTAACACCATACTACATCGGAAAATTTATAAAATCATTGGTGAATATAGATAGATCCTATTATTTGTTAAAATTAAGATTGCTTTCACTGATTCTACACCTCCACCCGTAATTTTACAAAATAAAGAATTCAGCACATTCACAATCACATTTATAATATATATTCGGCCAGTTGAAAAAAAAAATATCAAGCAAGAAATCCAAGCTTATTTGTTATTACATTAGTATATCTTTATAAACACAATTGTTTGTTTGATAACTATTTTGCGGGCCGGATGAAGCCAGTTAACGGGTCGGATTCGGACTGCGGGCCGTAGATAGTCGACTGATGCTCGTAAAGTATCGATAGTTTTATTTCGATACCATATCCCTAGATTGAAGTCCTGACTCATTGAGAGGCAGGGACCGATGCTTGTAAAGTATCGATAGTTTTATCTCGATACCACATCCCTAGATTGAAGTCCTGACTCATTGAGAGGCAGGGACCGATGCTTGTAAAGTATCGATAGTTTTATCTCGATACCACATCCCTAGATTGAAGTCCTGACTCATTGAGAGGCAGGGACCGATGCTTGTAAAGTATCGATAGTTTTATCTCGATACCACATCCCTAGATTGAAGTCCTGACTCATTGAGAGGCAGGGACCGATGCTTGTAAAGTATCGATAGTTTTATCTCGATACCACATCCCTAGATTGAAGTCCTGACTCATTGAGAGGCAGGGACCGATGCTTGTAAAGTATCGATAGTTTTATCTCGATACCACATCCCTAGATTGAAGTCCTGACTCATTGAGAGGCAGGGACCGATGCTTGTAAAGTATCGATAGTTTTATCTCGATACCACATCCCTAGATTGAAGTCCTGACTCATTGAGAGGCAGGGACCGATGCTTGTAAAGTATCGATAGTTTTATCTCGATACCACATCCCTAGATTGAAGTCCTGACTCATTGAGAGGCAGGGACCGATGCTTGTAAAGTATCGATAGTTTTATCTCGATACCACATCCCTAGATTGAAGTCCTGACTCATTGAGAGGCAGGGACCGATGCTTGTAAAGTATCGATAGTTTTATCTCGATACCACATCCCTAGATTGAAGTCCTGACTCATTGAGAGGCAGGGACCGATGCTTGTAAAGTATCGATAGTTTTATCTCGATACCACATCCCTAGATTGAAGTCCTGACTCATTGAGAGGCAGGGACCGATGCTTGTAAAGTATCGATAGTTTTATCTCGATACCACATCCCTAGATTGAAGTCCTGACTCATTGAGAGGCAGGGACCGATGCTTGTAAAGTATCGATAGTTTTATCTCGATACCACATCCCTAGATTGAAGTCCTGACTCATTGAGAGGCAGGGACCGATGCTTGTAAAGTATCGATAGTTTTATCTCGATACCACATCCCTAGATTGAAGTCCTGACTCATTGAGAGGCAGGGACCGATGCTTGTAAAGTATCGATAGTTTTATCTCGATACCACATCCCTAGATTGAAGTCCTGACTCATTGAGAGGCAGGGACCGATGCTTGTAAAGTATCGATAGTTTTATCTCGATACCACATCCCTAGATTGAAGTCCTGACTCATTGAGAGGCAGGGACCGATGCTTGTAAAGTATCGATAGTTTTATTTCGATACCACATCCCTAGATTGAAGTCCTGACTCATTGAGAGGCAGGGACCTATGCTTTTAAAGTATCGATAGTTTTATTTCGATACCACATCCCTAGATTGAAGTCCTGACTCAGTGAGAGGCAGGGACTGAGTGCTGTATCAATTGGGGATGAATGTCAAGTCTGGATTGGAGGAAACTCCTAAAGTGACGTTCTTTCTAGAAGCTTCTAAGCTGCCGAGAAAGATGCCTTCCAACACAAAATATTCAAATTTATAGGTTCAGGATGATATGTATCGATCCTAGAGTATGGAAGTGTCTGATTCGCTTTTTTTTATCCACCGTAGGAGTAAGAAAACCTGTAGTGGCACTTTAGGTCTCCAAATAAAACGATTTAATTATTTATAGCCGGCTTCGGCGGCCACGTGGCCTAAGGCGTCAATCTCGTGTTAGATTAGACTACCGATGACAGGGAAATTGGGGTTTGAATCTCGGTAGGGTGTATTGAGGGTGTTTTTACCAAAATGGTTTTCCACGCAGATGTGGGTAGACTTCATATAAATGCAATCATCCATATCCCTAACTCATTAGCATAATTAGTACATACACGTATAGCCTGAACAAATAGTAAGACGCGGTGCTAAAAATAATACTATATATTTATAGCGTACAGCCCGAATGGTTAGCAAGACACGGTGGAAATATTAATATAGGATTTTGGAGGTCTTGGGGAAAAGTTCTCACCTCAGAACCCGATGTTCACGGGTTCAAACCCAGCTGGGGTCAACGGATTTTTCTTAAGCGATAAGAGTCTGCAGTACAGCATCCTTCGAAAATAAACCGTCGGAGGGAAAATAAGCGGTCGGAAGGAAAATAAGCCGTCGTAGGGAAAATAAGTCGTCGTAGGGAAAATAAGTCGTCGTAGGGAAAATAAGCCGTCGGAAGGAAAATAAACCGTTGGAAGGAAAATAAACTGTTGGAAGGAAAATAAAACCGTCGGAGGGAAAATAAGCCGTCGGAGGGAAAATAAACTGTTGGAAGAAAAATAAGCCGTCGGAGGGAAAATAAACCGTTGGAAGGAAAATAAGCCGTTGGAGGGAAAATAAGCTGTCGGAGGGAAAATAAGCTGTCGGAGGGAAAATAAGTCGTCGGAGGGAAAATAAGCCGTCGGAGGGAAAATAAGCCGTTTCGGTCCCATGCCAATTGTTAGATGTAAAAAAAATCTGGAAGGTATGTGAAAATACCGTTCCCAGCAAATTTTTTATATCCTTTCGCTCTCGCTCATAGAAATTCTCGTGTGTGGATATAACCAGTCGGTTCAGTAAGTTCACAGTTAATACCTCATATTAACAATAAAAAAATAAAAAGTACTTCACCTTGTCCAACACTGTCTGCACAATAGTTTGTCATTATTCCGTGTATGAACGTGTCGTCTGTAAAACACGACCACTTTCTTCAAATAATCCTGAGTTCTTCTCAGTTGTCTGAAGTATTCAACGTTCACTTTCTAAACTGACTGATTGTATCAACACCCGACTTATAAACCAAATTAAATATAGAGCATACACAACATCCAGCCCCCGGCCGTTAATTCGTCACTGTGAAAAGGGGAATACCCACATTTCACCAATGCTTAAGTTTTCAGCCATGCCGGAGTTTTGGATCTGGGACCCTTAGCTCATTATACAGATGCACTAACGACTGAGCTAACGTGCCGGATCATTAGAGAATAATTTTACAACTATTGTTATTAGCACCGCGTCTTACTACCCATTCGGGTTATACGCACTTACACTAATGGTAGGGGGATTGTGAGATGAAATGGAGGACCTACATTTTAACGTGGGATCCAAACCACGGCGGAGGCCTGGTATTCCACATATTCACAAATTGTGATTAATACAAGTCTTGTCAAAGGTGAAGGAAGGGTTTGGCAATCAGATAAATCTGTGCTGGGACCGAGGATTGAACCTCGAACCGCAGTACAGAAGTGGTTAGTGAAAATCCATTTTGTGCGAATACGCATATAATTATCCAAGATAATCCATCATGATATGCGTATTCACTTTTCGCACAGTTATAATTGTACTACTGGTAACATAAATACCTCCTGGATTGATGGTGGCTGTAATCTGATAGCTCGTGATCTTAATTGATCATACATTGTAGCCGATGATTTCCTCACGTCCATCACAGGCTCTGCCTTAAAACATGGGTGGAGAATGACTCTGGGCATGAGACAATTCGAGGATAGTTCAGTGGTTAGAGCATTGGCGTACCAGGCCAAAGGTACCTGGATCGATTCCTGTGTGCGGGTGTCATTCTTCAATTTAAAGAATATTATATATCTTAGTTAGCCTATATATATAGTACTTTAATACGCGCCTTAATTTTATGTGAAATGCGGTGCTAGAAATAAAAAAATATATGTGTTTCTTATATATTTGCTACACATTAAAATCTTGTTAATATACGGGATGTACCGTAACATGTAAGCTCCATTTTAGTGTTGAACAGTAGATAAAAACAATAAAAATGTTAATATAAACATTTGCCCTATTTGACCTTCTTTCCGAGCTATAGTCATGTTTATACTCCAGTCATATGGGACTGCTTAACATTATAGGAAGTGCTCAAAATGGCCGCTTCCGGACCTGAATGGAAGCCTGCAGTCGTCGCAACGTGTCGTGGAATGCCGCATTCATTAAAAAAATACCAGGTGTTTGTCGGATTCATTGGAAGCCTTCTTGTACACGACGAGGAAGTATATTAATGCTGGAAATGGGGGGTGAGTAAACAATTGGTTTCAAGTGGCTACACAAATAAATAAATCGGGTCGAGCAGGCTAACAAGATGGTCCTGAACGACATGTCCATTTGTTATATTATTTAATAAATTATTAATGACATACACGTATAGGTTACATGCTAAAAGTTAAAATTATTATTATTATTATTATTAGAACCGCCTCTTATTACCCGTTTGGGTTATACGCACTTACGCTAATGTGTAATGGTAGGGTGATTGTGAGATGAAATGAAGGACCTACAGTTTAACATGGAATCCGAACCACGGTGGAGGCCTGGCATTCCCC
>CABEEJ010002025.1:78033-97002 GCA_901482245.1 Timema douglasi
GGTGGAGGCCTGGCATTCCCCACATTCACAAGATGTCTTGTCAGAGGTGAAGGAAGGGTTTGGTAATCAGATAAATCTGTGCCAGGACCGAGGATTGAACCCCGGCCGCCAGCACAGAAGTCTGACACCTTACCCCTAGATCCCCAGGTCACCAACAAAAGTTTAAAAAAATTACACTATTAAGATGATTAATATTTAACAAATTAATGCTAAAAATTCATATTTTACTAGAAACAGTACAGAAAATCTGGTCTTTATAAGAATACTATCATTTATTTTCACCACAAAATATATATGAAATTAGTCCTCAACTTCTTCCTGACCAGCCGAACGCTAAACAAGTCATATTATTCACGAATTCACAATTCTTCATGAGCATATAGACAATCTGTGTTAAGTCCTTTAAAACCCTCACAAACAGGCCTAACAGAGATACAAAAGTAACGAGGTAGGCAATAATAAAAGTTTCTCTTGAAACGAGGAGGAAAGAAAAGAGGGATTGAACAGCGCAAAGGGTGGATTTACCCTTGAAAGATGGTGGTCTTTACTCGAGGGAACGGACCAAATAATACCAGTTGAAATAATAATATACCACATCAAGATACCACCTTTGTCCTATCAACATGGCAGTCTGGATTCGAAGAATCGTACCAAATAATACCAGTTGAAAGATAGGAAAGTTGTTTAAATTATTAATAATAATAATAATATTTAGCACCGCGTCTTACTACCCGTTCGGGTTATACGCTTTAAGTACTAATTACTCTAATGGATTAGGACTTGGGAAGGTTGAATTAGAGGAAGTTAACCCGCATTTGCGTGGAGGGAGAGTGGAAAACCATTTAGGAAAAACCACCCCAATTTCACCCGACCGAGATTCGAACCTCGATCTCCCCGTCCTCAGCAGTCGAGCTTCAACACGACAAGCGCGTTAGCCAACTACGCCACTGAGGCGGGTGTTTAAATTATTGCATACACATTTGGGTTGAGAGAGTATGTAAAAACTACAGAGACACGAGTCACATGTGAAAAACTACTCTCAGTGAACGTGTCAAAATTTCCAACCATTATATCTCTGTAAACGACCATCAAGTAGATTAGATTAAGATTCTAACGCCTTAGATCCTACAGCCATAAGTGCAGAATATTGTATTTGGTTAAAAGTCACGTGATGCCAACTTTATCCCCCCCCTCCCTCCTTTGCCCTTTTCCCTTTTAGGGTGAAAGAACCCCAACAAATGAGCAAGGAGTCCCTGATAGTTTTAGTAGAGTTAAAGATTGATACTCTCACTTACCACAGTAATATATAACAGCTCGGTAAGTAATCTTTTCACCTTTTGGACAATGTAAACACGTTTTTTACGGTAAACATTGATATCATTTTATTATATTATTGGTGTTATTTTATAGCTAATTATAATAATACCTATCATATAAGTGACAGCTGTAGATAACATGAACTGACGTATGAATACATACAAGTAGATCTAATAATGTTTTCTGGTTGTCGGAAATGTCCATTTGTAAGAAATTGGGGTTATACTTTTAGTGGAGTTAAATCGGGGTATTTTTTTGAACCAGACAAATAAAAGCGAATATAAAGAAAGTCAAAAGGAAGACTGGTCTGTGCGCTGGAGTTGTTGGTATTGACAAATAAAAAGAGAGAACAGAATCATTTTAAAGTTATAAAATCACCATATAAAGTTTCTCAGCCACGCTGGATTTGAGAACAAGAAGAAAATATATTTTAGTATGCGCTGTACATTCAAAATGGAATTACTCTCGCAAATCGGCGCTAGAATAACATAAACTAAAGTTATTTATAAAATAGTCCGGTTAAATAAAAACACGATTTCACGTAATCAAGGTTATTTTATTTATTTGACTAATTCTTGTTATAGACTATAAACAGCTATTGAGCCCTACATTTACTTTCCTGGGACCTGCATCAGTCAGACAACATAGGCAAAGGCGTTAGTCTCTTCTGGTCTGGGTTGATGGTGCCTTGAAGTCCGTGTTTCGAGCTCCTTCCGGCAGCTCTTAGATGGGTTATCCTAAAGGTTTACAAACACTGCCTCCATACAAATGCGAGTGCATTTAATCTAAATACGTGAATGAATGAGTATGAGATTTGGAGCTCTAACAATTGATTTATATATATATATATATACAGGGCCGTAGCGAGGGGGGGGCAGCAGGGGCAGCCGCCCCGGGCGCCGGGCTCGAGGGGCGCCATCAAGATGTATATTTAAAAAATATAAAATGTAAGATTGCGAAATTTATTCGAACGTGCAGTTAAAAAGACTTATACAATTCTCCTTTAAGAATAAAAATGGTGACTTGATGAAACTTCCATCATCCGAACACAAAATGTTTGTAGAGATTTGTCTTGGGTGACACAGACAGTAAAATCTACTATGAATATGTGACGGACGAAGGACAAACATTCCAAGCGAGGGGGAGATAGCCAAGCGGAAGTAATTAGGGGCTGTAACTTGACTGTCTGCTTAGGAATGTGGTCTCTTTGTTTTGGCACCTGTGAAGGGGGGTAGCAAGTAAGACAAGCTGCCAGTGAACAGTTAGTGTGCGGTACGCGCAGTGTTTCGTGCCAAGGGAGGGCAGCAGGGGCGGAAGTAAAACGACCGAACGTGAAAGGAGCCGTGCAGAGAACGGCCCGAACGGGGAACGGAACGTAATTAACATTTATCTGAGAAGCGTGTGACAGTATAAATTTTAAATGTGAAATTTGCTCGTTGCCGTGACACTGTAAATGACATTTATTTGATTAGCATTGTTTGTAAATTTGTATGACTTTATTGATTAATTTGCGTGTGAATTATTACACTGTGCCACGTGTGTGTGTGTCGAAATGGGGCCTACAAAGTTGTCGGGAGCACAAGGCAGAAAACGGAAAAAACAACAAGAGGCTGATAACATAGTCCAAGCCAAGCAGTGGCAAAAACTGGGTTGGGTAAAGAAGATGGATCCTTCAACCGCTGCTCTACCACTACAGCAAGGTATTGAAAGTAGGCCATCTACATCAACATTTTTAGAAAATGAAAACTTTACCAAAGTAACTAAGCATGTAACTGGTAGTGTAAATGTACATTCAGAGGGTTCTAGAACAAATCTTAACCAGTCCTTTCCAACATTTACTCCTTATGAAGATGTACAGGAACAGGATTTGGAAAAAGAACCAACCAAAATTCAACTAAATTTTAATGATCCCACAACATGGTCTGATTTGAATGACCATATGAGAAGCTTATTAGTTGAACATGGTCCAGAACAAAATAAAACCGGTAATTTTCTTTTATCAATTAATTCAGAAAAAAGGCATTTTACGGGAACTTGGTTCCATAAAAAACTTTTGAACGGAGAAAGTGTAGAGCGAAACTGGCTAATTTACAGTGAAGAGAAAAAATCTATTTACTGTTTTCCCTGCATGCTATTTGGAAAGCATTCTAATTCATGCTTGGCAAATCCAAAAGTAGGATTTTCTGACTGGAAAAAATTACACCCTCGAATTCCAGAGCATGAAAATTCTGTAGAACACCGTGAATGCTATGTTACATGGAAAAACTTTGAAAAAAGGATTAAAGAGGGCAGTACAATTGATACTGAACTACAGGAAATTATCATAAAAGAAAAAGAGAAATGGCGGCACATTCCCAAAATTATTGTTGATTGTATTTTGTTTTGTGCAGTCAACAACTTGGCTTTTCGAGGTTCAAGTACAAATATACGCGATGCCAATAATTGTGGTATTTTTTTAAATTTACTAGAGTTTGTTTCTCATTATGATAAACAGCTAAAAGAGCATATTACCTTAAGCAAAGAAAAAAAAGGAATTACAAATTACTTTTCTCCAACAATTCAAAACGAGTTCATCAATTTAATAGGTGACACTGTACGCCAAGAAATATTAAAATACATCAGAGAGGCAAAATATTTCTCAATTTCATTTGATTGTACACCAGATGTAGCCCATCATGAACAAATGTGCCAGATTATTAGGTATGTGAAAGTTTCAGAGGGTGTTTGCTCTATTGAAGAAAGTTTTATTGATTTCATAAAAACTAGTAAAACGACTGGAGCTGGTTTAACTGAAGAGATTCTACAAAAAGTAGAAGCCGATGAACTTGATATTCAAAATTGCCGAGGGCAAACATACGATAATGGTTCAAATATGGCTGGGAAGTATTCAGGAGTCCAGGCCCGTATACAAACAATTAACAGCCATGCACGTTTTATGCCATGTGCTGCTCATTCATTGAATTTGGTTGGTGTTCACGCTGCTGGAGTTTCTCCAGATGCTATCACATTTTTTGGAACAGTACAAGAACTGTACAAATTGTTTGCTTTCAGTGTCAAAAGATGGGAAATATTATCAAACAAACTTTCTACCACTCTCAAGCGTCACTGTGATACAAGATGGGCATCCAAATATTCTGCTGTTCATGCACTTTATTCACAGCTTGATAAAGTCGTCGAGGCCTTGGAGGAAATTTCTAACAACCCTCAATTCCATGACTGTTTATCAGTGGTTAAAAGTCTTCTTAAACAAATTAATTTTAAGTTTGTTTGTTACTCTGTTATGTGGGACAAAATACTAAATCAGATCTCCCGCGTGAATGAACAGCTACAGCACAAAGATATGACCGTGGACCGTGCAGTTAGTCACTTGACTGGATTGAAAGATGCCTTACAAGATATCCGAGACACAGGGATTGATGTTATACTGGATGAAGCATCGAACATCTGTGCTGCAACATCTCTTGGAATTGACTGCTTTTTCGAGGAGAAAAGAGTAAAGAAGAGGAAAAGACTAACTTTGGAAGAAAGTGAGGACACTGTTTTGACAGGAAAGCAAAGGTTCAGTATGGACTTTCATGTTATTTTGGACAAAGTCTTAGAACAAATGGAATGGCGTTTTAAATGTTTTAGTGAAGTGTTGGATGACTTTAATTTTTTAACGGGCAAGTCTTTGCATTCTATGACTGTAGAAAATTTAAAAGCTAATGCAAAACGCTTAGCAAATAAATATGATAAGGATCTGGATACTTCTGAAATAGAGGGGGAAATAGCTAGTTTTAAGTTTCAGGCCAGTTCTTTATTTGAAAAAAGTAAGGATCTTTCAAAAGCAACGTCTCTTGACCTATTAAATTTAATCCACAAAATTTCTATAGCCACATCTTATCCAAACTTAGTAATTGCTTTCAGATTATTTTAGGTCATCAATGGGTCAAGACAGGTTAACACACTTGGCAATTCTATCAATAGAAAAAGATGTTGCTAAAATATTAATTACGATGAAATAGTCAATGATTTTGCTGCTGTTAAAGCTAGAAAGGTGAAACTGTAAGTATAAAATAATTCTGTTAATATTTTAACAATAATGTTACTTCTACATTTTTCATAAGTAATTGAGCTAACAATTAATAATAAACAAAAAGTATTCTTCATTCAATTCAAACTATTTACAATTTTTTTATTTACTACAGCATGTATTTAAGCTCATATCATCAGCACAAACTATTGAATAAGATTATCTATATAAGTTAATTTTTAATAAAAAGAATATTAAATTATAATAAATATTTACTGAATTTTTTTTTGTTACTATTTAATAGAATTAGCAAATTATAAACGGGACAATAATTGCAAGACACATTAGTAATAGCAAGATTTTTGTTATACAGCTATTGTATTACATCTGAAACAGGTATACAATACGATGACACCATCAATTGCTCCGTTATGATTGGGCGGAAATGGGGTGGCTGTGTAGAGGGGGCGCCGATGTTACTGTTTGCCCCGGGCGCCAATTACTCTAACTACGGCCCTGTATATATATATATATATATACTAACAATACCCATAAAATCACATATGATATAGTAAAATCTATATTTTTTAACACAAAAATCATGTTTGTATTTTCTAAAGGACTTTTCTATGAAAATTGGACTGTACCACGTGTAAAATTATCTATAAATCTTACACTGAGTTGATGGAGCAGAAGCAGTTGGCAAAACTGGCACCAGAGCTCGTTGAGGTTCTAACACAGGACGTAAAACGTATTATTGGTATTTGATGAGAACCTATTTAAATGAAGAAAAAAAGTTCTCATCAAATTTCAGGACATCCTTGACAGATATTCAACCACTATTGAGGTCACCATGTGAAGAAAATTAAACTCTTTGTTTCTACTGGAGAAATATTTTACTTATTTGTCAGAAAAAAAACACACAAAAGTTATACACTACCCTTTTCTTGAATGAAATAAACTAGGTTCAGTACCAGGTAGTAGCAGTAATTAACCACTTTCTTTGTTTATTCTTGTTATCCAAATAATAAATACAGTAGCAACTCCCTTAACTGACACCTTTCAGTAGACTTATCTTTATAACGGACAGTTTACATTTCGCCGGCAAGATAACACGGACTTTTACGGCAAAACGACTTCCCAATAACGGACATGGACACGGCTAAAGACGCATATTTATGCCTAAAAATCCCTAAATAGCGGAAAAACATAGAAAAAAAACACGTTCGTATATATTACAGCACACACGTTAGAAATGCGATTGTCTTGCGTGAAGCGTGAGGCGTGAGTAGTCCCATCTTCATCTGCGAGTGAAAAGGTCGTTTGTTATGACAACCAATGTTGTCAGAGGTAGATAGATGCAGGACTTAACGACGTTGCCTACTCGGGGGATCTCGTAGATATTTTGGAAAGTGGGCTGCATCTTAATTTGACGCACCTAAGCACTCTAAGAACTATCATACTTAGACACCAATGTACGAAATAAAAAGCGAGGGAATAAAGTCAATAAATCTGAACATTTATTTAACGAAAATTATGAAATTTAAATTATTAAAGAGGATCAAAACACTATTACTTAATAAATTAATGTAATCATATGATAATATTATTGTATTCAACATTTAATCTAAAGATTAATTTTAGAGTTGTAAGGAATTAATTAAAATTTTTATTTTTTCTGCACCATTCCCTTCTCCCCCCGCTACTCTCTTGACCCCTGTGGTACCCTGTGGTTCACACAACTTCCATTTGGTGATCCTCCCTCGTCAAGACATTGGTCTAAGACGTAACTCTCTTGTTAGATTGGACTGCCCATGACGGATAGATCAGGGTGCGAATCTGGTCGGGTACATTGAGGACGGCTTTCCTTAAATGATTTCCCAATTTTCATCCTTACAAATGTGGGTACACTTCCTCTAAAATTTAACTTTCCCTATCCCTTACATTGTAATTGTTACATACGTGTGAAAGCCAAACGGATAGTAAGGTGAGGTTAAAAAAAATTCTAATAGTAAAGAACTTTAAATAATAATTAGTTGTTCCCAATAACTGCCGGATGTACTGTCCCTCAGTACAGTCCCAACTGCCACAGGGAAAGAGAAACTGTTTCTGTCCCCTCTTGCAGAACTTCTACCGTCTGCTATCGGCTTCCTTTCAGCGTCCTCGCCAGTGACGTCACGCTTATAACAAAACGGTACGTGCTTAACAAAGCCTTGTCCTGAATTTATCGCGACTGCTGCTGATATTTCGGTACGTGGAGTTTCAAGAGAGGTATATCTATCTACCTTGGTGAAAGAAACGGAACTGATGCGGGGTAGGGGTCGTCTTGTGTTTTCATATCTCTCGGTTCGTTTTTATTTCACTTTGTGTTGGAGAAGAGGAGAAGAGGAGGGGGGCAGTGGAGGTATATTGCCTCACGTTCTGAATTCAATTTTTGTTTGACATGTGTCAGGAAGGAGAACATTGTTGTAGATGTGTTTTATATCCACATTCAAAAAAGCCGCGAGGAAAACAAAAGGATATCCAGATTTAAAAAAAAAAAAAATCTCAAACACGCTCTTCATCCCAATAGTGAAACTGCCCATTCCATGAATTGGGCAAATTTCTGCTCATTCCGTGAAGTGGCTTCTTGACCATTTCACGAACTTAGCAAAAATTGCAATAATTCTTTTTGTACTATCTACTACAATCCTAACTAAAATTCATTTTAAGATCAAATATTAAACTAACACAACATAACTTAACCTAACCTTCTATTATAAAATGATTAAAAACTAAGTTAACGACCAAACCTGTTCTTCGCTTTGCCACTTCATGGACAGAGCAAAAAATCCTCCAGTTTATGAATGGGAAAGATTGGTGCTGCCAAGTTAATGAAATGGGCAGCACGAATGCTATTTTTTTGCCCAGTTCATGAAATAATCAGGAGAGGTCAGTTCACGGAATAGGATGAAAGTTTCCTGATTCATAAACTGTGAAAATTCACGAATGGGATGTAACATAATACAAGGAAGAGATTAAGTATGGTTAGATTTTAAAAACTAATTTGAAGATTTTTATAAAATATTTATTTATTTTACTACTATATTAAAACAGTAGATTTTAAGCTTTCGATTTTTAAAAATTATGTCCCAAATAATAAAGAAATCACTGCAAAAATTTTGATGAAAGCATACATTTTTTATGTGTCCTTAATATTTTTAAAATTGATTTTGAGAATAAAATATCTTAGATTTTTGATGTGGTCCTCTATTTAAACAATACATTTTGAATATTTTGACTAAAATTTTACATTTTATGTGACCCTGATACTGTAAAAAATGTGCAAACATTTGTTCGATACATTGTACCATTTTACTTTATCAAGTTTATAGAGAGAAAGTATTGTGATCGTGAACATTTTTGGCCTCGAGATTTTTATTTATGTCTGTGTTTTATGTGCCCTTCATCCCAAAAAATGAATTTTACAATTTCTATCTGCCTGTCCTTGGTTATATAGATCTGAAACGGTTTTATGGATTTTGTTCAAATTTAATATTTGGATCTTATGCTATGCCTCAAGTCTTATTTTGATTTTGACCACTGCATTTGAATTAATTGTGGCTTACTGATGATTGATTCTTTTAAATCCAAAAGATTCAAAAATGGCTTTAAATATTTTGTTTAAAATGGATATTTATGGAGTGTCAGACCTGACAAATAACACTGTATTCTTGTTTATGTGGGTAAAATTCCTTTTAGGGTAGTTTACTGTTAGCTAATTTTAAAAATGACTCTAATGATTTGATACAAGATGAGCATTTGTTAGCTTTCTTTCATTTTACATAATTGTAGAGACAAATTATTTATTCTTAAAAAAACTAATTTTTGTTTATTGATGACTGATTTTTTAAAAGTACAAAAAATCTTTTAGAAATAATTTCTGCAATTTTGTTCAAAATTGGCATTTGGGGGCTATTTTACAACACAACAAATAATTTATAATTAGTTTATATGATAAATAATAATAATTATTATTATTTATTTTTATTTTCTGAAATAAATTAATTTAAAGGTAGTTTACTTACTACGCGTACATGTTTTAGAAAACTTAATTTAAAAAAAAGGTCCTCAGAGATTTAGTTCATTATGGCTACGTAGGAAATATTTTTAAAATAATAAATAACAATATTTTTTTATTCTTACAAATATCAACGATTTTTAAGTATGTTTACAAACAACTTATTTTTGAAAGTTTATAAAAATGGTTTATACAATTTGGTTTTAAGAGGGTTATACAGATATAAAGAAGCTATCTGATAGCTCTTGATCTTGATTGTTCACTCATATGTGTATGGTTATTTCCGCACGTCCATCACAGACTCTGCCTTAAAATATGAGTGAAGAATGACCCTGGGCACGGGACGATTCCTGGATAGCTCAGTGATTAGAGTATTGGCATACTAAGCCAAAGGTCCCAGGTTCGATTCCTATGTCCAGGTGTTATTTTTCAACTTAAAGAATATGATATTTAGATGCGACTATAACCATGACTCAAATAATATAGCTTTGCTATTTAATCCATCAATATTTCACTTTGCTAAAACACTTTTGCACGTTTGATGTAAAATATAGTTTTTCACCTCCCCCCTTTGTTTTTTACTTATTTAATGGATATTTATCCCACTTACCACCCTTTGTCTCTCAATTGGTTGGACGGTATATCATTTTGCTACTGAGTAGCGGCTTCACATCGCAGGAGGGGAGTTAGATAAATGACGGCACACCTGGACTTTTATTGGTCAAGCATTTACCCATTTATTGTGATATGTTTTTTATTTATATTGGTGGCCCATTTTAAAATTTCTCATTTCCACTTGGAGTTGGAGATGTTTATCCTAATTGTATTTTAACATCTCTATGTTTCTATTGGTCGTACCTTGCGTCGAAAGGTATCATTCTTCATTATTATCGGCTTGCATTTCTGCCGACAGGAGGTGTCTTATATGAATAAGAAAATATTCAAAAGTTAAACCAAGCAATGAAATAATTAGCAACACATTTGTCGTCCATAGGAAAAGAATGTTCTCCCCTCTCAAGGTTCTTCGGCCCAGCGTTTTTCAAACTGTGCTCCACCATAGTTATCTTAAGCTTTGTGTGGCAATAATTTTAGTATACTATTGCTATTGATTGTTTTTTTTTCAATATAAAATAGTAGGTTATCAGTAACTAGTATTAACATTTTTTTTTTTTTCAAATACGAATAAAGGATATTTGCCAAAGGTGTAAAAGAACCTTTAATGTTTCTTTGTTTGTTTTATACGTTTCATTCTTGTAGAATTTAACTGTAGTTTTGAACTTTTATAATATTAGCGTGAACATAATTATTAGCCCACATCATGATTTTTTTTTTTATGGCGCAAAGGTTCCTTAGGTCTGAAAGGTTTGGGAACCTTCACGTTAACTCACCATAATTGTACTCTCAGGAGAAGCTTCCTTGAATAAGTCAGGAATATTCACCACCTATTTCTACCTCTAAGGGATGGGGCAGAGGTACCCTTAGTTGCCCAGCTGGTTCTTTGAAGAGATTTCTGGACCGGTTATTCCCGGATAAAACCAGGTGTGTCACGAACCTGAATCCAGGGATAGCACTTGTCATCTACTCCACCCAGACACAGATAAACTCACTGGGGGAGTTTAGTCCACAACAAGGTCAGCTGGGCCAAGTGGTCACTGGGGCCCAACACAAGGAGGAACACTGCTCGGCTTTGATTGGCTATGTTTGTAGGAGCACAAATCAAACAATTGTACAACACTCTTACATTAGAAGAGCTACGTGACCAATGTGGTCACTACGAGGAGAAACCACATTCCATTCAAATGAAACTACAACACCGGTCAGTCACCCTATTGGTTGGAGTTAATTTCTCATTGTACTACGAGGAGTTTAGGAGAAAACACATTCCATTCAAATGAAACTACAACACCGGTCAGTCACCCTATTGGTTGGACTTAATTTCTCATTGTACTACGAGGAGTTTAGGAGAAAACACATTCCATTCAAATGAAACTACAACACCGGTCACCCTATTGGTTGGACTTGATTTCTCATTGTACTACGAGGAGTTTAGGAGAAAACACACTCCATTAAAATGAAATTACAACACCGGTCACCCTATTGGTTGGACTTAATTTCTCATTGTACTATGAGGAGTTTAGGAGAAAACACACTCCATTAAAATGAAATTACAACACCGGCCACCCTATTGGTTGGACTTAATTTCTCATTGTACTACGAAGAGTTTAGGAGAAAGGCGAAAGCTTTTCAATCCAAACGACACTCGATATATTTGAAAACCAAGCACCCAAAGCTCGATAAAAAAAAGGAGCTTCGACAAAAGCAACGTTCGATAAAGTTGTATACGTTGATGAACAAGCGGTCACTATCAAACCTTTCCAGGCCGTATCCCAGGCGTGTTAACAGTAAGAGGGGTTGGGGGGTGCGCTTGTATTCTATCAGAGAGCTGTACTAATATCAGATTACCACGCACACATCCAATGTTTCCACCCTCAATACCTTCAACTGCTTGCTATCACTCTCTAACAGCCAATAACTTCCCTTATGTTGTCCCTACAGCACGCTATTATCCGACAGTGGGGCATCGAGCCCATTTCCGGCAATATTGCCTTCCAGTTAGACAGTTAGCTAGAGTTATTAGTTTTGAAAGTTTATTTTATTATATTCATATGTTCCTGGGCCAGGACTAGCTAATGGCTAAGTATATATTCACGCTTCTCATATTATCAATAAACAATCATTTATATATAGCACTATAAATCACAGATGCTTTTTAGTACTAACACGCTTGCTGTATAACGTATTAATCTATGTCAGTTTGTTTTCAATTTGGGGTACACTTATCCCCCTGAGTGTGCACAGAAACAATTGCATAAAGTCGACCTTATTTAGATCCAAGCTAACCTATTTGAACCTAACATAATAAAATGTGTTCTTTGAAACAAGTTCGGGGCTCTAATTAGTCATGTAATTTGTGTGTTTAAAAAAATATTCAAATATGGGTTTTTTCCTCTCATTAAAGTTTAATCTCTATTTTTTTTAATGTCTAAGCTGCAAACAAGCTTTTACCTAATTGGTTTGGGAATTTTGTAAAAGGTTTTACTGAACAAAAATATTGGTATTGATTTTTGTGGTATGCAAAAGAGCCATACCCTGATTTTTGTAAAGGGGTAGAAACGGGTTTGGGGGGGGGAGGTGTTTCTATCTTTATCTACTCTCAGGAAAGTTTCCCGATAGTAGATAGCAAATATTTTTTTCTAACAGAAGCCTAAACCCCTCTTGTCACTGAATCAATTTAAAGTTTTTATTTTACAGATTTGTTAGGGCTATGAATTTTAAAATACTCCAATAAGTTACTAACCTTGGCATCGAGGAGAAATACTAAAATGTACGTTGATAAAACAATAATGATTTTAGGGAAAAGGGAGTGTAAATTGACATTAAGCCTCTTAAACACACTTCCACCCTCCAATTAGTACAGCCCTGGTCCGACACGTACCGACACGTATAGTTCATCTAATTAAAGCAGTAAGAGGCGAATTGGATCCCTTCAGAGATAAAAAAATAATAGAACAAAGATAAGTTGTATTATTATATTTTAATTCAAACACTTTGGCTTGGAATCCATGCAATAAAATAACGTGCATATATAAGTCTCTCATTCCACAGTGAAATAAACAAGAGATGGGAGTTATCAGATTCACCCCAAATTCGGGGCGAAGTGGATCACCAGTTAGATTCTAAACTACATAAAAATACTTTCAAGTAGAACAATCTTTAAAATAAACTTTAAATACTTTAATTAGATAAAAATAATTTATTCATGATACATTTTACAAATAAAATGTCCTTTTTTATTCTTTCTGTGGCACCACTTTTCACATTTGTTGCACTGAATCCAGTCTTCAACCGGTGGATGTACCAATTTTTCAGAGCAATATATGCGATACCACTGGATAAACTGCCTCTTCCCTTAATTTTGTCTCATGATTTTGCCTTACCCTTCTTACTCGACTTTATCCCAGAAACTTTAATTGTTTTATTTTAAATTTGACATCTCTTTCTCTTTAATCTTGTAGATTATTTAAAATAAAATACCTATGTCAGATGCAAAATCGTATTACTGCCAAATTTAGTATTTTGTCTAGGTGGTTGTTTCTCAGGTGATGGAAGAATACCTCTTATAATTCACAGCAATGGCATCATCCCCAGTGCTAGGAAGTGTGTCAGCATTAGTCGAAGGCCGTGGATTGCTGGTAAGATTGTTTTGAGAGCCACCACAGAAAGGCCGTGGATTGCTGGTAAGATTGGTTTGAGAGCCACCAGATGAAGGACTCTCTTGAAGGAATATAATCATTTGTAGCTAGGCTTGCCACGAACCTTTGAGGTGGTATTTTGTGATTATTTAAAGGGTATATTCCATCCAGTCTTCTCAAATACTTTTGTGTCATTCCCTGCAGAAGCAGATATATTCCAAGCGTACGTTAACAAACATCCGAAAGCGATTTTGTTTATTCCTTTACTAGCGTTGCACTAAAGATATTTGACAAAACATTTTATTCAAACTAGTTATCAAATATATGTGTTATTTTTTAGATATGAGACTGTCGAATCCTATGGTATTTGAAAGATTCGAGATTTGAAAATTACCTCAAAAAAGTATCTCGAATACGTTTATGAAGACCTTGACTTGATATATCAGTTTTAAGATATTCATAAAAAGAATTATATGGAATTGTATAGTTGGTACAGTAACAAAATCACAAAAAATAATTATATTAATTTAATTAATTTACTAAGACAAAAAAAAAAAGTATTGGTCAATACCACCAAACCTTAAACAACCTTTTCAATTTTTTAAAACTAAATTTGAGATATTTTCATTTTTAGCTGAAATTACACATTTTTAAAGATTCGAGATTTTAAATTTGGATTCGAGAAATAAATGATCCGACACATATTTAGTTATTTTTAAAGTTACCACTCAGGAACTATGTACAGTAGCCCCATGGCTTCTTTGGTGCTGACTGACAGCTTTGAAAAATTACCAGACCAAATTATGTATCCCTACGCCGAACCATATGATCCGCAAAAACATGTGTTTATCAGCTGTCACTTCTGACAGTCAAAATTTAGTTATATTCCTGAATGTTGATTGTCAGAAGTGACAGCTGTGAGCTGTCAGTCAGCACCAAAGAAGCCATGGGGCTACTTTAGATCATGTATTCAAAAGAAATAGATGGTTATATAATAGAATAAGCTTATAAAATAAAGCGTAACGGGATAAACTCAGGATGTGATCTAAGGGACTAAAGGTCACGGTCATGCTGGGACTGTCATTCCCTGCTACGTGAACCGTACATTTTGTAGTTGGTTTATAGTGAACCCGTTGCAGTGATTTATCAAAATCAACGTTTCCACTCTCATATACCGTTTTAACTAAATCAACCAATTTCTGATAAGCCTCTTCCTTTTTAAACGTATGAAGTATTACTATACGCTTTAATTTTCACTTTCCACAAAACCGGAAACAATTTGTACAGATTGATAAAGTTCGTCATGAATTCAAGAGAGTTTAATTTAGGATTGTAAGTCATGATAAAACTAATATCAACCTCCTTAAGATGAAACAACAAAGAGATGAATGCTGAAAGCGTGGACTGAGTATGTTTACTGCGCATGCGTCAGTCATCCCGGGCTTGGCGTTACTCACACAAGATCAGTTTTGGCTTGTCTGCCCTGAACATTCCAGGCGTGACAGAAAATATCAAACAAGTCTGATCCTTCACTCCCGGCTTGACGAGCCGTTATTCCTGGCATTAATGCCCCACTCACGATCAGTTTTGGAATGAGCAGTCCAACTGGCAAGCCCGGCATCAAGTGGGGCATGACCGTGTGTGGGGACCTTAAAAGCTATGGTTGGAATATTTGAAGTTTACATAGGAAGATTTTTTTGGGCAAAAAATAATAATATTGCTTCAGTGGATGTGTTTAGTTTTATACACATAGTAATCTAAACAGTTCTTGAATATTGATCGTGGGGCATCCTGATATTTGACGAAACACTTTTAAAACAAAGAGAGAAAAATATAAAATCTCAGAATTTCTATGGAAAATATAAAAAAAAACTGATGATTTGTATGAAAATAAAATAAAAATATCTACTGTAATACTATTGTGACAGTAATTTTGAGCTCAGCAATAGATTGGCATATTTTATGTTGATTTAAAATAATAATTGATTTTAAATACATTTTTCATCTACACGTCTTACTAACCATTAGGGCTTACTAACCATTAGGGCTATACGCTCAAAATAATAACAAATACTATATAGATATAAAAGGTATGTATTAGAATAAGTTAAATTATTATGATCATATATATATATATGTTTTTATTCTATTATTAACAATACTGTAATGTGATTTGATAAATTAATACTGTAGTTACACTAAGTTCAGTTAAAATACAATGATGTTATAACAGAAGAACTATTAGGGTGGTCAAGGATGTATTTCAGAGTCATTTTAGTTTCTCTAAATTGGAATCCGGAGGTCACCGAGCAGGTTCGAAAGAGAGTTTTCAAAAGGGTTTTGTGTTTGGCTGTACAAAGCAAAGAATACTTCTAAGCAAGGGTGATCTAAGCGTGGGAGTGTTTAGATGTCAAAATAGCATCATAAGAGGTTATAAAAGACCCAAGGAGAGGCCTGTTTTGGCTGTTCTTGTTGATCCTCTAAGAAGGGCAGGTCGCTCCAATAGAAATGTAGTGTCATGTGATAGCTTAACGCTTTTATTTATATTGATTTACTACGGATACATTCGGGCTTATGGTCTGGCGATTTATTTAAAAGTTTCTTTAATCACAGTCTTAATAACTGATCAATATGTAATAATTAAACACAGTGCAATACAAATCCGCTATATGATCATATTCAATTTAATTTGTATTGAACTTCCAGTAAAGTAACCCAAATTCTCGTAATGCAGTAAATTTACTAAACAATAGTGACGTAGAACTAATTTAAACGGAGTTTTAACAATATTTTATTTATGGTGTCTCAAAATATTTTTTTTTGGTTAAAACAAACTACAAGAGTACTGGCCTTGTAACTCGCCATTTAGGAGAGGCATAGACAGACAAAACACGTATTGGGAGGTAGTTCCTAGCAGTTAGGCCATACTTCGCACAATTTCACGGTCAGTTTCAACAGTTAATAACCCCCATCCTCCAACAACCTATCTTTACTGGACCATATCAACACACACACACACACACACATATACACTACCTTCTCCCAGGAGTCAAGCAACCTCGCTATTACATTACCAGGAAAACTCCCTGTGTAATATTTCACAGAATTAATATTCATGATAACAAAAAGCAATCAACGGTTTCAGTAATTAAGCTATGAGCTCCAGTGTCTACGATACAAACAATCCTAGTTGCCCTTTAGGGGCCTTTCCATCCCCCCCCCTTTGCCCCCCCCCCCCTCTACTGACTCCCGACTACAGCTAACGCAATATAGTCATCACATTACCCTCCTGGATTGGAAAACAAAACAGAGTTGCCAGCACAAAATAACAAAGCTGAAGTGTGTGTTTCTATTCAAACCATTTAACTTTCATTATTCCAGTGTTAATAGCTAATTAATCTCGCAAAAACTGAGTAATAAATGTGGCTGCGAGTTTTGAGGTGAGTTGGTTTTGATTTGGGGTTATTTAGATTAATGAGTTGTGGTTTGTAGCTTTAAAACAAACACACACTAGATGAAAGAAAAAAAGATTAACACCATCTCTTCAATCAGGCGTGTGTGTGCAGGCCCAGTTAAATTTTCATAGAAAGGTTTTTTTTTTTTAAATGTGGTCAACACTGATAACATTAATTTATTATACCATGCTTCAGATTACAGGGAGATATATAAATAAGTTAAAGTAAATCTAGCTGCTTTTTCTAGCTGTCAGATATGTATATTTGTGAGAAAATTGGCGTATACATCATTCGACCAAAATTCATAGAATTATTATTATTATTAGCACCGCGTCTTACTACCCGTTCGGGTTGTACGCACTCACGCTAATGTGTAATGGTAGGGCGATTGTGAAATGAAATGGAGGACCTACAGTTTAACGTGGAATCCGAGCCACGGTGGAGGCCTGGCATTCCCCACATTCACAAGATGTCTTGTCAGAGGTGAAGGAAGGGTTTGGTAATCAGATAAATCTGTGCCGGGACCAAATTAATAGAATTATCCTGTCCAATTTTGTTAAAATTGGTCCACGCATCTGTCATTAATAACGAAACAAATAGACGTATGAAATGCCAAAAGGTTGAGTTAAAACAAGACCTCTGCTCCAGTTGGTCAATTACCTATTTTAATAAACTATTGGTATTTTATAAAACTTGTAGGTGTTTTATATTTAATATTCTAACAAATTAATATATTAAACTAAAGTATTCATTGCAATAACGGCATGTTATGTAATACTTAATTATTTTTTATTTATCTTAGCACCACGTCTTACTACCCATTCGGATAATACGCCTAATGTACTAATTACACTAATGTTTTAGGGATTAAGAAGGTTTAATTGGGAGGAAGTTCACCAGTATTGGCGTGGAAGGAGAGTGGAAAACTACCACCCTCAGTGCACCCAACCGGGATCGAACCCTGACCTTCCCGTTTTTGACAGGCTAATCTAACACAAGACCGTTAGACGACGCGGTTAATTAGTAATCAATAATTATTGTTATAGTTTTAATGAAAATAGTTTAGAAAAGTTCAGTGTTAATGAGACTTAGCTACACTTTATTTTAAAGTGATTCTTGAGAGTATAAAGTTTAAGAAAACCTGTATTTGTGTACATTAAATTTAATCCTGTTATCAAACGAGTGTTTCGGCAACTTAAATACGCCATGCTAATTTTTATATTGTCCAACACATTAACTCCACGGAGGGTCTGTCTAGGGAGCTAAGGCTGCTGAATTATATTCCTGACACGGACGAGGAAAAAAAAACTGATTAAATTTGGTTTTCCATTTCCCAGGGAAGAACGAGGTCTTTGGTAACTAGTTGTTGTGTCTGTTCTAGAACTAGGCTAGTCTGTACGTCGTGTAATGATGTATTTGATTGGTTTATATTAAATTAATTATAAAAATAGTTGTAGTTCACTACAGCAACAATGTAGGCCTATTTACCCGCATCGGTGGTTGCACGATTCAACGCATCATGACTGAATTAACGGCGACGGGTGGATTGAGGGTCGAATCACGGTCGGGTGTAAAAAAGGGAGTTTCTTACTAAATGGTTTACCACTCCTCTCCAACGCAAATTTGGATACATTTCCTATAAACTTATATCTTTATTAATTTATGTGTATGTCCCAAATGGGTAATAAGGCGTAACGAATAAAATAAAACTAAAAGTTGTTCTTAGTTTTGTGATTCTATTGAAATGAATTTCCCCCGCTTAAGTGGCCGTAACCCGCCTCGGTGGTATAGTTGGCTAACGCGCTTGTCATGTTGAGCTCGACTGATGAGGACGGGGAGATCGAGGTTCGAATCTCGGTCGGGTGAACTGGG
>CABEEJ010002025.1:97289-126662 GCA_901482245.1 Timema douglasi
CGGGTTTTACGCACTTACGCTAATGTGTAATGGTAGGGTGATTGTGAGATGAAATGGAGGACCTACAGTTTAACGTGGAATCCGAACCACGGTGGGGGCCTGGCATTCCCCACATTCACAAGATGTCTTGTCAGAGGTGAAGGAAGGGTTTGGTAATCAGATAAATCTTTGCCGCGACCGAGGATTGAACCCCGGCCGTTCTTTCAATCATTTGCATATATTTTCGCAGAGTAAATTCAAAACTGAAAAATGTAACTTTATTGTTAGTAACCCTCGTCTCTTTTAAATGCTCTAAGGACTTCCAGAAGGTGACCTGGCGGTCTAGGGGTAAGGTGTCGGACTTCTGTGCTGGGGTCCAGGGTTCAGTAATATTGAAGTCCAGGCACATGTGCATAAGATAAAATTCTCACATTAAGGTGGGATGGAAGCCATTGTTTTTACAGTTTTTATGCCAAATTTTTTTTTTTGGCCAAAATAAATAAAATATTGCTCCAGTATAAAAATAGAATCTAATTTTCTTCCCATAGTGACCTCATAAATTCTTGAATATCTATCAAAGGTGTCCTGGAATTAAATGACAACTTTTTCTATTCATTTAAAAAGTTTGTTAGATAACGCCACCATAATCATGACACATATTCAGGAACTGTTGATATCAACACACGAAGAAAAGTAAATTCTATATTTGTTCTGGAGCAATATTTTATTTATTTTGATCAGAAAAATGTTTTCCCCTAAAAACAGGAAAAACACTGACCTTTTCTCAAATCTCCTTTCATCCCACCTTAATGTATTGAATAGTGATTTCCATGTTTTACAAACTTGAGTGCTTTGTTTGAAAAAAAAAAGTTTGTAGGAAGTGGTTTTAATTAAATGTATTCTAAGGGTTTATTAACAGTTTAAAAAAAACGCACCTGATTATTTCAAGTATGCAATAAACTTTACATATTTAAAAACACAAAATATAATGTTACGATAGGATTTTTTTTCTCGTGGTTTGCAATTAACATTTACTGTTCACACGACTAGGATCAAAACAACAATTACTATTTGACTGTATATTTCTTATAAGATACTTCTCTGGTTATTTCATGATAGTTTTAGAGTTCAATTTCGTAAGGAGGGCAATTTTATTAACTACAAAAACTTATTTGGTCAACATTTATAATATTTTACAATAATATTGCTGTTATTTTTAAGGTATTGATTATATTTATCAAAAGCTACATTTGCAGATAACAATCATATTCTTACTTATGAATACACGAATAAAATAGAGCTAGTAACTTTTCTAGCCGTCAACTAAGTGTTTTGGACTGCACCATCATTATTTACTACTAGTTTCTGTAAAGAATGAACAACTAAAATATCAGCCGTGTGTACAAGGTGCGAGGGTTCCATGTTTATTGAATGGAGCTGTACTGTGACGTGCCTGGGTAAGAAGATAAAGAATAAAAAGTTGTATCTTTGTTGGAAGTGGTATTATCCCAGCTTATTGCGCTTGACTCAAGGTTCTGTTTGAGATCCTGCAATCTCAGACACAATTTGAGAGAAAAGAGCGTTTCTCAGCGCGGATACAGCTCCATTATTTGGGGTTGGCCGGTCACGATATACTTGAAATGTTTTGTGTAACGTTAATACAACGATTTTGCTGTTTTTATGGATACTTTGGTTCTTTTCTTTTCGTTAAGTTGAAGGAATGCGAGGTAAGAGCGCGCTTTCCATGCCAATCAACTCTGTAATACAGTCATCTCGGAATGGTAGATTTACACGAACACTATTGTACGTGGATAATTTCTTTTTAATTAATAATGGGTGATCTGGCGGTCTAGGGGTAAGGTGTCAGACTTCTGTGCTGGCGGCCGGGGTTCAATCCTCGATTCCGGCACAGATTTATCTGATTACCAAACCCTTCCTTCACCTCTGACAAGACATCTAGTGAGTGTGGGGAATGCCAGGCCTCCAACGTGGTTCGGATTCCACGTTAAACTGTAGGTCTTCAATTTCATCTCACAATCACCCTACCATTACACATTAGCGTAAGTGCGTATAACCCGAACGGGTAGTAAGACGCGGTGCTAATAATAATAATAGTAATAATTAATAATGGAGATAAAGAGTTAATAGAGGTTCCCAATACTGAACATTTTTGAAATATTTAATTATATTTGGATAAGAACTGCATTGTTTTTAACCATTTTAGAATGTCCTCACAGATAAGATTCGGCACAAATATTCATTCTGTCTCTGTAGGGACATACAGTAGTTATTAACAAGAAACTTGGTCGCTCCATCCTCCATCGTTACCGTGGAAAATTTCGAGTAATCATTCAAATACGAATGCACTGCACACATTTCTGTCATATCGTAGGTGTTTTCTTGTCCCTTTTACTCCCATACCTCGCGCGAGCCGGGAACGGAGTTGGATCTGCTATGATGCAGGTTCAAAAAAAATAAAATCAAATCAGTTTTTATTTCAAAATAACTTTTAGTCAAGTATAAATCAAATTTTGCCTAAGTAAATACGTTTATTTTAATTTTCTACAAATATTGTTTTTAACATTTCTTCATAGTAGCTGTTATGGGTTGCACGCATATGTAGCCTACTAATTACGCTAATGTGTTAAGGGTGAGGAAGGTTGAGTTTGGTGAAGTGTGCTTGAATGTGCGTGACGGGAGAGTGTAAAACTGTTTAGAAAATAAATACCCAGTACCCCAACTGTAGTTCAATCTCCCTGTCATAGACAGTCCAATATATTGTATGAGAGGCACCTTAGGCCAGGGATCTCAAACATGTGACCCGCGGGCTGCATGTGGCCCGATCAATGGTACTGTGCGGCCCAATGGTTGCAATTTGCGGAAATATAAACATCTGCAGTAGATTGAGACCAGATTGTTTGTAGATTATTATAATAGTGCATGTTATAAATACTGTGACGTGTGAACGATTTAATTTTGTGAGCTTAGTGTGTAGTGTAGACTAGTGTTCACTAACTTAGTTATGTGTAGATTAAATTTGTTTACTTATCCTGGCTAATAAATTTTGTTTTCTAGGCTAATACTAAAAATTATAGTAAATGGACAAAACAATCTTGTCTACTTTCATTTTTTGTAAGAAGAGCATGTAAAGTGGTCAGGGCTTTAAACTCTTAGTTTTCGACCATTTCATTTACATTGTTGTTTGCTATGGTTTACTTTGGTATTCAATATTATTTCTTGAAACACATACATTCATTGTTCATTTAATAGGCTTGCACGTGTCCATCAGTTATAATATTCAATACTATTTGAGTTGTTTGTTTATATTTAATTCTACAAAATGTCCCCCCTCCCTCAAGTTTATAAGTGTTTTCATTATCGGTATGCTGAGAAAACATGCTAATTATATCTTACCAGCTAGGCCTATTGTGACCTAAATAGCCTTCCGCATCTACTATCTATTTGTCTACTATAGGCCTAGTTTAATCTATATTTATAGTTAATAAATTATTCAGCTAAAATATTTAGTTATAAGAAAGTGTGTGGCCATATTCTAATTGTAAGTAGTCCAAACCATAATCAAAGTTATAAGAAACATATATTATAAATTTAAATTCATTAACTTCGTTTTCAGGCCATTAACTTTTCAATCTTGTATTTTTCATTCTTAATAAGCCCCTGTTAGAATAAAGCTTCATCTACATTTACTACTTTTACTTTTGACTCGAAGGCATTGGGCTTGTTTTATTTTATCTCTACCCGGAAGCTGGGCTCTAGTTTGAGAAGCACGTGTGGCTTTTCAAGAGTAAAGGGGAGTTTTGGCGCGTAACCGCCAGCCAATCAGCGCATAGCATTTGGCCTCTTTGTTTCTTATCTTGGGGGATGACGCAAGTGAAACGACACATTTCCCGAGTAACACGTGAACGGATCAGACATGCGATCGTTTTATGTCTTTTTTCCACCAGCAGTTGTTGAGACGAAGTTACGGGAGAAAAAAAAGGGGGGGGGGCCTGGTTTTCTAATCAATTTCAAAATGAGCGACCAATGACGTTTAATGGGTTGTTCACCCCTCTTCTAGGAAGTGAGTCGCAAGAAAGTACTTGTGCTAATAAAGGAAGTTCATAACTGTCCTGGGCGCAGAGTCACATCAAGGTCACTATCATCATGGATTATGGCGTGTCATCCCTCAAGTTAACTTATGTCACAATGTTATTATTTCGGACACTGTAATTAGTTAAAATCTTCAGATTATACCCACTGTACTTGTTTCAAATATTTCAAATAATGATTCACGTCATCAACCCTATTTTGTTTTTGACCCCACTTCCCCACTCCAACAATTAATAGATCTCGACGAGTTTTTCAATTTTCTACTGAACTTACTGACTGTCGTTGACCAACCGATACTAAAGAAGAGGAGGGATGATTGAGAAGAAGGTGAAGAGTGACCAGGGAAGCTACAAGTATTTTAGAAAATACCAACATATTTGTTTGCAGTAAAAAATTGATAACATTTGACTAATATTTTCAGTGTTATTTTATAGACGTTGATACATTCTATAAAATGTGAAGGCTGTAGATCAAATGATTTGACGTACATGAAAACTGTTTTGGTAACATTTGAAACTGTCTAAAAAGTTCCTTCCTAACTGAATCTGACCCAGAGTGGTCTGAATACCTGATTACTTTCACAGAGAAAGTATGCTACCACCTATGGCGCAAACATTCTCAACCTCACTTTCCCTGCCATCAGTCACCTTTTTAAATAAATCTGTGTCTGGTAGATACAAGAGTCAAAGTCTTCAATATATTTGGTCAAGTTGGAAATGTCTTTATTTGAAAGTGTACACTTTTGGACTATATAGGCAGGAGGTAGTAAACTTTTTTTTCCCCAAAAAGACATTTTTTTAAACCTCCAGCTTTATTAGAGAATGAAGAAATCTTCTCTAGAACTATCCAGGTCAGTTCAATGTTGGCGGTAACTTATTTGTGTAGAGAGAGTGGGGGAAAATAACCAAAAAGGGGTGTGAGGGACTGATGGCTTAAATAATTCTGGGGTCCTTTCACCGGCAAACGTTTGGCAATTGAATTCCACTAATAAAGCGGTCCTCAAACAGATGTTTTTTGAAAATTATATTTCTTCATAATATATTTGCAGTGTTGTTCCTAAATTATGTTTTTTAATGTTTATAGTATTAAACAAATTGATAGAACTTAAAGTATTTAATCCTTGACATTAATGAGCCTAATATAAACCCCAATTAGCTTTTAGAGTAGTTTAATAGTCAACATTTTTCTTTTCCTGCGACAGTTGGAGGTCTGTGTCATCAAGCCCCCACATACCCCTACCCTGATGTGTTATCCTGGCCACCGCCTTGTTTGAAAACTTCCCAAGTGTTATCTTATTTTACTCGAATGCTAGCTCCCCACGTTATATATGATTCTGTTCTAGTTTTAGCCCTGTGTTCTAATGTTCTATGTTCAATTGTGCACAATAGAAGTATTAGAACAACGATCGCTTTCTAAAAAACTACACACTTATCTGTTATAGCACCGCAGACTTCCTGTGAACCATGGGTCACCCTGTATAAGGCCCCATGCCCCCCTGTGCCGTTCCAGAGGATGAGAATTGGAGCAAGCACTGTCTTCCTTCATTTGAAGCAGCGATACTAAGATGAAGGGACGACACTCGATCATGTCTGGACCAGATAATACATCACAGTCTCCCTCACAAATGCTCCGGAGAGAAATATTGGCTCAGGAAGAACACCAATCTCTTCTGGTCTATATTTGAACAAGATGGTAAATTACTCAGCTTAACGAACTTAAGGTGGGGATGTAGGGAACACGTGTTAAAGTAAGTGTTTATGCGGTTCTTATAGCGAAATATTTTTCTGGATAAAATAAATATAATATTGCTTCAGTAGAAATAAATAGTTTAGCGAGGGCTCCTTGGAAGTTCTTTGGAAGTGTAGGAAAGGGGGCTATATTGAGAGGAGTCCAGGGGTCCTTCCTATTTAAAATGTTAAACTCTGGGTGACTCTTGAAGCATTTTGAAGGAGGTTTGTTTTCATGGGTAGTAGCTTTTCTTTGTCATCAAGTATAGTAATAACATTGTAGGAAGAGAAGATAATAAAATGCAAAAATAAAATTTGGTTAACAAAAAAAAGTATTTTATTTTTATTTTACAGGTGGTAGAGCCATATTTGTGAAAGGGGGCAGTTAGCAAAAAAAGGTTTTATAGACGATCCAAAATCCAACCTCCTCCCAGATTAAAAAAAAATCGATGACCTTCTGAACCATTTAGATTGGTCCTCATTTTTTTTTTTAATATGAAAATTTCAATCCCTTAAAAGCTAGTGAGATACATGTAAAAGTGGAATAATGAATTACAGAAGGATGACGGGGGGAAGGGGCACACAATATTTTCCCAAATGAGGTCCCTCCTATACTTCTCTCCTTCCCTCCACTCCCTAGCACCAGTTCCACCCACAAAAAAATATATCAAAGATCAGAAGATCATATGACTTTATGCGTAAATAAATGTATGCAGTTTTAGAAACTCTGGTAAGTATAATATGCTTTACGATACGATATTTACTTAGCCCCTCGTCTTACTACCCGTCAGGGTTATACGCTCAAGAACTAATTACGCTAATGAATTATGAATTGGGAAGGTTGGATGTAGGGGAAGTGAACCCGCATTTGCGTGGAGGGAGAGCGGAAAACCATTTAGGAAAAAACCCACCAGTTCACCCGACCGAGATTAGAACCTCAGTCTCCCCGTCCTCGGCAGTATGGCTGAACACGAAACTAGCGCATTAGCCAACTACGCCACCGAGGCAGGTGATATTAAGGTAGTTAATAACCATAATGCAATACCTAATTTGAATAAATTGAAACAAATACTCTTGGACATGATAATTGAGCCCGGGACCTTTGGCTTGGTGCTACGATGATCTACCACTGAGCTATCTAAGGACCATCCCATGCTCAGGGTCATTCTTTGCTCATATTTTAAGGCGGAGTCTGTGATGGAAGTGTGGCTACTAAGAACTATCATTGATATCCGAGCCACCAGCGATTTGGAAGTTGTTTCATGCTGTCAATACTAGCTACACCTGCGAATCTATCAGTCTATATTCTCAACGGTAGATTATTATTATTAGCACCGCGTCTTACTACCCATTCGGGTTATATTCACTTACGCTAATGTGTAATGGTAGGGTGATTATGATATGAAATGGAGGACCTACAGTTTAACGCGGGATCCGAACTACGGTGGAGGCCTGGCATTCCTCACATTCACAAGTTGTGATTAATACACGTATTATTAGTGGTGAAGGAAGGGTTTGGTAATCAGATATATCCGTGCCGGGGCCGAGGATTGAACCCCGTACCTCCAGCATAGAAGTCTGACACCTTACCCCTAGCCCGCCAGGTCATCATATCAACGGTAAAGCTTAAGTACAAATATGTATTTTACGCCCGGTTTGTTTCTGATAAAAGAAGTTTTTTAAAAAAAAAACATTCAAGCAAGGCTTATTCGCTTTAAATTTTTGAAATTCCTAATCTTGATTCCTTAGGTTTTTCACACCCAAGAATATATAATTTTCTAATATTTTAAATGAAAACCTATTGTTCAAAATATCATAACTTTCCCCTTTTACGTTCTTGGCACAAAGATGATCAAAACATAGCATGAATTGGATGAAAAATTGATAGTTTACTTATTTTGGTTATTCTCTCTACTTCATATTTAACAGATTATTGCAAAAATAGATGAAAATTCAAGCGATTTTTTAATCATTTCCTTTATTTCTTCTTGAATTTTTTTAGTCACCCCAAATTCCCTCGACTTTTTCAGGTTTTCCCGGTTTTCCATTGACTTACCCCACTGTAAACCCTGTCAAGGTTAACAATATAGAAGGCAAATTATTAATGAGCCTATAAAATATATGTGGCATGGTCAAATATATTTTAACAATAATATTTAAAAGAAGTTTAAACAAATTTAAATATTTTATTCAAACCACTAGAAATTTATTGATAATATTCTCAGATTTTTATTTTTATTGGGGTAGATAAAGATTACCAAAAATAAAGTTTTGAAATGTGGTTTGAAAAATCACCTTTTCTTTGTGTCTAAATGAAACTTTCCATTAAACCGTGAGATTTTATTAAATTGATCTAATCTGTTTCAATAATTAGGCCTATTACCCTTTGGACTATACTATTATGTTTTCTTAAAATAAAGTAATTACAAAGATAGATTTATTAAATTTCTCTGAAAGGTTTTTTATGTGAGTAAAATACATTCTGCAAAATTAGGTCATTTCAGTGTTCTATTAAAACCTTAAGAATATTTTTATAGAAACATAAAAAAAAAAGAAAGTAAGATATTTGATAATAATAAATTAACACAGTTCCTTGGAAAGATTTTTCACACTAATGCAAATTTAAGGGTATAATTTTTCTTAAATAACTCATCATAATGCTTATAAAAACATTATCAATCCAGAAAGCATATTTTAAATAAAATACACCTTTATTGGGAAAAACAATTTTTATTAACTTTTAAAACTTTTAATTTAAAATTAAGAACCAATTAAATACTAAAAAAAATACACATGTTAACAATTTTACCTCTCTATTATTATTATTATTAGCACCGCGTCTTACTACCTGTTCGGGTTATACGCACTTACGCTAATGTGTAATGGTAGGGTGATTGAGAGATGAAATGAAGGGCCTACAGTTTAACGTGGAATCCGAACCACGGTGGGGGCCTGGCATTCCCCACATTCACAAGATGTCTTGTCGGAGGTGAAGGAAGGGTTTGGAAATCAGATAAATCTGTGCCGGGACCGAGGATTGAACCCCGGCCGCCAGCACAGAAGTCTGACACCTTACCCCTAGACCGCCAGGTCACCTTTTCCTCTCTAAATAATGTAAATAAACTATCTAAACATGTTTTAATAAAATGTAAAACAAATCAATATAATTTGTATAATATTTGAGGTTAATCAATAAAATAATATTCACCCTCACATCCTTTCTCCAATAAAAATAGGAAAGTAAAAGTCACATAACTTGTGAGTGAGTCAATCACTCAGCGTTGCCATTGTTTATAATATTATTTGTTCAGAGCCGCTAGTCATATACCCATACGTACAAGGATGCCGATACTCTTTCCTTAAACTAAGCCTGCATCCGCTTGGAGCTTATTGGTTGTCTCAGCATGGGATCCATTCAACCTAGTGGAAATAAAGTAGAGTTCACCTGTCTGGCAGAGAGATTACAGTGTAAAGCTTTGAAAGTCTTTCAAAACAAACTCTTAGGGAATGTCAGAAGAAAATGGGACCCATTTCTAGCCCTCTTAGACTGCCATTTTGTAGCTGATGTTGACAGGTTGTATACAAATGTTTTGCATATGCATGGGAAATATTGGCGGGGGGCTTAGGATGGTCTTAGCTCACCTTCTATAGATAAAGGGGCTCTAGCTTTCTCCACCCAGCCTTTTATGGAACCCTGGAGAATAGTATTATGGCTAGTGAAGAAATTAAAACAGAAAAGTGTTTAAGAAAAAATATGTATCTTTTTAATTAAAAAAAATCCTGTGATCTCAGTCATACATTAGAAATAATTAAGTTCTTCAAATGCTTAAAAGAAAAAAGAAACTGTGATCTCAAGATGAATGTAACATGACTGTTAGAGGTTATGTATGCTCTTGGTACGAGTGGAGAATTCTTTTAAGTGTGAGAGAAGAAATGCACCAGTTATAAATATCATTTTGGAAACCACTTCCCACACACTCGGGTGAGAGTCAAACCGTGACCTATGCGTTAGTGGAAATTTAATTTTGTAATCTTAAAAAAAAATTACATGAAAGTAGACTTTACTTGATATATTATGTATATTTTATTCGTTCCCTCAATTTTATTTACACATTTTTAATTGCATCCTTTTTTTCTGCTTTGGTGGTCGCATAGTATACGACGCGTCAGCTTCAAAATAAACTTAATTGTATATAACAAGGATAGCAGAGCTTGAACCTTGTTTGGGGACACTGAAGGAGGCTTTTCCTAGACGTTTTCCCATCCTCCCTTCACACAAATGTGGATACATTCCCCTAAATTCTACCATCCTCATTCGTGATCCATTAGTGTAAATATGCGGATAGTCCCGGCAGATTTTAAGACGCAATGTTCACATATCCACATAAAACTTTTTTTTAAGACACTCTAACTTCACACTTTTTTTTTTTCTCTTCACCTGTCTTTCCTCCTTTTTTAATTTATTTGTAAAGATCTGTTCCCCTCTCTCCTTGTTTTATCTGTTTCTCACCACAATCCCCCCCCCCCCTCTTGCTTTGTAAAGCCTCGCGCCGCGATGGAGAAGTAAAATGGTCGCAGTCCCAAAAGAGTCCCCGCTCTTGCGATGATGAAGCATTGAAGAGCACTCGCGCGGCAACAAATGCCATTAGTCGCAATTCAGGAATCTCGCAGGACGTGGAGGTAGTTTTGTTTTAATTACTTCATAACGAGTTTCAATAACAAGCGTTTAAGGACGAGCACAGACGAGTGGTTCGCAAAACATTTCTCTGATTGCACCAAAGAGAGAGTAGGAGGTGGATTAGGATTGCCGGTGGGAAAATATAAGGAGGTAAAGGAGAGAGAGGGTTGCTGGTAGAAAATCAAGGGATTGAGAGGGATAGGATTGCTGGTAGAAGATCGAGGGAGTGGGAGAGATAGGATTTATAGGAGGAATATGGAGATAATGAGATGGATAGGATCGATAGGAGGAAGATGGAGTATTAGAGTGATAGGATTGTTGGGAGGAAGTTAGAGGTAGTATTAGAGTTATAGGATTGTTGGGAGGAAGTTAGAGGTAGTATTAGAGTGATAGGATTGTTGGGAGGAAGTTAGAGGTAGTATTAGAGTGATAGGGCAGCTGGGAGGAAGTTAGAGGTAGTATTAGAGTGATAGGATTGTTGGGAGGAAAGTTAGAGGTAGTATTAGAGTAATAGGATTGCTGGGAGGAAGTTAGGGGTAGTATAAGAGTAATAAGGTTGTTGGGAGGAAGTTAGAGGTAGTATTAGAGTGATAGGATTGTTGGGTGGCACGATAAAATAGAATTTTCTCGGGAAAATGATACAAAGTCGGTTGAGTTCGAATTTTCTTTGAAAAATGCTCTTGAGTCAGGTGGTAATACGATAAAATCAAATATTCCCTAGAAAATGCTATAGAGTCAATTAAGTTCAAATTTACCTAGGGAAATTCGTTAGTCAGGTGTTACCACGATAAGATCGAACATTCCCAAGCAAATGCTATAAATTCAGCTTAGTTCTAATTTTAATTGGGAAATGCTCTGGTGGCTGTTGGTGGCTCGACTAGCTTAAACTTTCCCCGGAAAATACTATAAAGTCAACTAAAATCAAACTTTCATAGAAACATTTTCAGATGTTTGTTGATATCAGGATAGATTCGAATGTCCCACCGAAAATGCTATAATACTGGCTAGTTTCGAATTTTTAATGAGTATTGCTCTGGTGTCGGACGTTCAAATGGCAGCAAGATAAGATTGAATGTTCTCAGAAAATTGGTATAGAGTTGGCTAGTTTCAAATTTTCCTGGGGAAATGCTCTGGAGTCATTGGGTGGTAGCACGAAGAATTGGTATTTGCCATTTCAAATTACACATGAACAAAAAACAGAATACCTTTCTTCACGTAAAAAACCGTTGATAAAACAACGTAAATTTTTTTAATATTTATTTTATTAGTTGATTATATAAATTATCTATCGGCATTTGTAATTTTTTTCCTCATTAGATAATTTTTATATTTTTCATGAGCCAGAAGGCTGCAAAAAAAAAAAAATGTTACCTTGGGTTGAAGATCCCTGCCTTAGACCATGTGGTCACTTAAATAGGTAAGTTATACTTAATTATATAATATGTTCAGTGCGTTGAATTAAAGTATAATTCGATTTGATAAGTGGTCCCTGTGGCAAATTATAAATATGGACGGTCCATTTTAATGATCTAGTCCATCTCCCTTATATTTTAGTTGAATTTCGTAAATGTCACACGGATTCGTTTTAAAAAAGGATCTGGTTAGAATATATAAAAACCAAACCATATTTAAAAACATAACTGTATTATTTATTACGGTCAAAATTTAAAGCGGGCGCTTTATCCCGTTGATAATATACAACCAAATTTTGTAATTCCAAGATTACTCCTAATACATTTATATCCGCACAGAGGTAATTAACAGAACACGAGGTAGCCTGGAGTTGTGTTTGCGAGTGAAGTAGGATTCATACCACCCTTGAATGAACCAGCGTTTACGTGTTTCACAGCTAAAAACAAGAGGCGCGGAAAAAACGGCCATGATTACATTTTCAGGAGTTCGGCAGTATTTATGGAAGCGTGTACCGCACTGCGGAAAGGTGGGGGCGGGGGAGACAAAAAAAACAACAACTAAATTTTGAATGTAGGTTGTTCTTGTTGATCATGAAGTAACAGTTCTTGTTTTGTGTCAGGTATATTTTAGCACCGCGTCTTACTACCCGTTCGGGTTATACGCTTTAAGTACTAATTACTCTAGTGGATTAGGAATTGGGAAGGTTGAATTAGAGGAAGTGAACCCGCATTTGCGTGGAGGGAGAGTGGAAAACCATTTAGGAAAAACCACCCCCAGTTCACCCGACCGAGATTCGAACCTCGATCTCCCCGTCCTCAGCAGTCGAGCTTCAACACGACAAGCGCGTTAGCCAACTTCGCCACAGAGGCGGGTGTGGCAGGTATAATTAACAACAAAGTTTGATTATTTTTTATTAATTATTTTATGAAGGCAGGAGTTGGCAACGTGTTGATCATGATCAATTGTTTGAGCTCACGACACAGTCAATGGCCTAAAAAACTCTAACCGTATTAAAAGTCGATCTTTCTGTCTTTTAAACTTGCAAATCTATCAAGTACCTTCAAATATAATATTTGAGTTACCAAAATATGTTAAGTTGGTTAAAATTGATGGTGTTATAAGAAGCGCCTGATTTTGGTGACCTAAAAATGATAAAAAAAAGCCTATAAATTGATTTTAAAATGTTAAAAAATGATCTAAAATAAGAACAAAAATTAGTAATGAATGCACACGAGTAAATTAAACACGTACTATATAAAATAGTAAACAAAAAAAATACATATGTAATGAAAAGCTCTTGACAATGAAAGTCCTGCATCCTGCTAAAATATATAATATTAATTTACAAACATTGGTTTCATAATAACTATCCCGTCTCTACGCAACTATCTCCAGCTTGATCTCTACTTTTTTTTAGCATTATTATTATTACTATTATTATTATTATTATTATTAATAATATTATCACCACGTCTTACTAGCCGTTCGGGTTATACGCACTTACGCTAATGTGCAATGGTAGAGCGATTGTGAGATGAAATGGAGGACCTACAGTTTAACGTGGGATCCGAACCACGGTGGAGGTATGGCATTCCCCACCTTCACAAGTTGTGATTAATACGCGTCTTGTCAGAGGTGAAGGAAGGGTTTGTCAATCAGATAAATATGTGCCGGGACCGAGGATTGAACCCCGTACCCCCAGCACAGAAATCTGACATGTTACCTCTAGACCACCAGGTCACTCTTTTTTTTAAGCACTGCATCTTATTATCTGTTAGAGCCATCCGCCTATGTACTAATTATTCTAATGTGATAGGGATTAGAAAAGTTGAAGCTGGAGGGTTTTTATACCCATTTGCTTGGAGGGAGAGTGGAAAGCCCCATAAAATTTTTCTTTCAAAATTCAAAGAACTAAAATCTTAATCATTCTTAAGATTTTAGAAAATACATATTTTTTTCTATAGATATGAAGTTTTCATTTTAAAAAGGTCCTGTTAATATTAACAAATTTGATACTCCCAACTATTGTAGGGTGTAAAGAATTTAAATATCCTAGAGGAATGGTTTTATTTGAAAAATTGACAAAAGTCCATCTACTTCTCATTTATATACAATTGCGGCTACATTTAATCTAATTTCTAACTTAACCCTCCCTCATTCTTACCATATTATCATAGCTATTTATCATTAACCAGAACGGATGGTGAGACGCGGTAATATAAATAAGTAAATTAGAATACATTGGGTTCTTCTTCCCCGTCTTCTGAAAATCATCCTAGATAAGATCAACACCTCAGCCCTCCAATGAGGGCTATTAGTAAAACTATTAAGGGGGCTGCCTCGGTAAGCAAGAAATTTCCACGCAGAAGTTTAGTTCACACACAATAGCTAGTTCTACAATGCGTTATTTTAAATAAAAGTCAAAAGATTCCAACAGGCCTCTTTTTCCTTAATAACCTTATAGTTTGGTTTTTTTTAAAAGTGTGAAAATGTGACATAAGCCCATTTTCAAAGACATTTTAAGATCATTTGTGCAGCTATGAGGCAAGACATGATGAAAAGGAGCACTAAATTTAAACTTCTTCTGACAAATTCAGTAATTTTTTGATAGGATAGCAACAGCAAATGTTTAAGACATTTGAAAACTAGCAGAAATCTTTCCTCTATCTTGAGAAATGATGTTTCATAGTTTTATGTCACGTCTTTCCTATTGACATGGTAAAGAGTAATTGTAGGCTAGGGGTGAAAGGGAGTATAATCCTAGATATAATAGAGAAGGAGTTCCAACACATGCCGATGTATTTTAATCCGTGTGTCTTGACAACAGTTGATACTTGCTTGAACGACATCTTAACCCGTTAAATACCTCAACATCAAAAAAAGAAATGATGATTTCTCGCTGGCCTAAACGGCTGCTTTAATAATAACTGAAATATCTTACAATTATGTTTTTTATGTGATTACTCTAAGGGGTTGAAATGGGAAGGGTCGCTAAGAGGAAGTAAACGCGTATTAGCGTAACATTTGGTCATGTAGACAGCCAGGAATAAGACGCAATAAATTCTGCACTGCCTCTACACAGCTCATTGTCCTCAACCAATTTGGGCACCCTTCTACTCTAGGGTGTCATCGATTTTGTGAGAGTATTCACTCATCACCCCACCCGTTGACACCAGTAGGCCTGCTAATGAGGGTACTAAACCCCGCAATAGTCATAAATGCAACTAGGTAAGGCCTTAGATCTGTAAGTAGGTTGAGGGTAGCGAAGAACTTAACTCTGATGAATTTGAAGATAGGTTTATTTAATCACTTCACACATTTCATTCCTGGTTGATCCGGGTGTAATCAACCGTCAAATTAAAGCAGAAGCAAGCCTAGTCGTTACTCCCACATGTGCCCCCCAACGGACATAATACACAAACCAAATATCGGCAACACATTAGACAATACACAAAATACACGAATCTTTGATCAAAGAAAAACTCAGCTACATTGAAGTGAACAGAATCAGATCAAAATAGCACAAGTTTAGGGAACAACACTCCACTCTGCTAGCTTAGGTCACTCGTTGACCCAGCCATTCTCCAACGAGAGATAAACACGATACGAACTCAGCCAGAGTCAAAACCCCGACCTCTACCGAACATCTCATGCGCAACCAACCACCAGTCGCGCACAAACCGCGTGACGGGTTGTCTAAGCAGTGAGGCCGGGAGGGAAGAACTCCTAGTACGAAACTCTCTAGAGTAGTTGTGGGAGCCGTGTTATTAAGCTCCACATAGATTTCTAGTTTTAAAATGGAAATAGCTATTAATAACCTTCATATTACCTGTTTTAAAATGGAAATAGCTATTAATAACCTTCATATTACCTGTTTTAAAATGAATATAGCTATTAATAACCTTCATATTACCAGTTTTCAAATGGAAATAGCTATTAATAACCTTCATATGACCAGTTTTAAAATGAATATAGCTATTAATAACCTTCATATAACCAGTTTTAAAATGAATATAGCTATTAATAACCTTCATATTACCAGTTTTCAAATGGAAATAGCTATTAATAACCTTCATATGACCAGTTTTAAAATGAATATAGCTATTAATAACCTTCATATAACCAGTTTTAAAATGAATATAGCTATTAATAACCTTCATATTACCAGTTTTCAAATGGAAATAGCTATTAATAACCTTCATATGACCAGTTTTAAAATGAATATAGCTATTAATAACCTTCATATAACCAGTTTTAAAATGAATATAGCTATTAATAACCTTCATATTACCAGTTTTCAAATGGAAATAGCTATTAATAACCTTCATATGACCAGTTTTAAAATGAATATAGCTATTAATAACCTTCATATAACCAGTTTTAAAATGAATATAGCTATTAATAACCTTCATATAACCAGTTTTCAAATGGAAGTAGCTATTAATAACCTTCATGTAACCAGTTTTCAAATAGAAATAGCTATTAATAACCTTCATATTACCAGTTTTAAAATGGAAATAGCTATTAATAACCTTCATATGACCAGTTTTAAAATGAATATAGCTATTAATAACCTTCATATAACCAGTTTTAAAATGAACATAGCTATTAATAACCTTCATATAACCAGTTTTCAAATGGAAGTAGCTATTAATAACCTTCATGTAACCAGTTTTCAAATAGAAATAGCTATTAATAACCTTCATATTACCAGTTTTAAAATGAATATAGCTATTAATAACCTTCATATTACCAGTTTTCAAATGGAAATAGCTATTAATAACCTTCATGTAACCAGTTTTGAAATTAACATTGCTATTATTGACTTCCACATAACTAGTTTTGCTATTAATAAGCTTCACTTAAGCGATTGTGCTACCCAGCTCACGTCTCTGACTGTAAGGAAGCAGAAGTTGTGAACGTGCCTACAGTTCTCTGAGGAGGATTTTCTTCCTTCCCCGGCCAGGAAAAGGATCCTATCAAGACTATCCCCAGAGGGTGGAAGGACACCAAGGCTACGCTCCTCTCCCACCCTCATTTTTAGAAGGCAAGAACAGCTCACTTCGTGCTCCTTATTACTGCAGCCTAGGGCATTCTAATAGCACCCTCGTCTGGAGCACAATTCATGTTGTGGAGGTGGCCACGAGGATCCTTAACAATTTATGTTGGTGGACCTCGTCTCATGATGGTGAACAAACATTTTCATTCAATCGTAAGGACATTGAAAATGTGATATTTTTTATTGCAATGATTGTTTAATGTAGAGGTGGCTTTGATCGGAATCATATTATTACCTACTGATAATATAATCCGATTATTAATTTTAATTAACTGATTTTTAATCCGAATCTTAATTTAACTTAATGATCTCGAATCAAAATAAAGATTTTAGTAAGCATAGAAATAATAAGAAAATAAATAGCTGTCTTACATGGGTTTGAATAATTTCGCTTACATTTTTAATTTGTTTCAAAATAATACTTTAGTTGCTATAATGCGAATTCATTTTCATTTGATAAATTTAATGATTTGGGGTCAGATTTTTCATTATATCCTATGATGATCCTGTTGATTTAATACATATAAATCACTATAGTTGTAAAGATATGTTTTAAAAATTTGAATTTGGATTATCTTTTTTTAATCCTGGAATCTCGAATGGATTTAAATATTTAAGGCAATCTAAGATTTAAAAATTAGAAGGAGCCATCTCTTTTAATGTTATTTGTTATTCTAGATAATAAAATACATTCATATTTGGTTACAACCTAGAAAAGGTATAGCCTCTTTCCCTGGTCTCAGCTCGATTACTGTGTTCAGATATACATTTCTCTAATAAAGTAAAATCCCGACTATCCGAGGTTAACAATACCGAGTAAGCCTCGGATAACACAACTCTTAAAGCATACCCTTTCATTAAATAATTGAATGAAAGTGTTTGCTTTAAGAATTGTTGTAAATAAATAAATAATTATTTTATACTCATGGTTATACAATTACTACCCATTGATTTGAATACATTAAGTTCTCACAACTTATTAAAAAAAAATCTACAAATCAATAAGCTGCAGTCGAAACGCCCTGTGGTAGGTTACTCTACTAAGTCAAGTAAATAGTAGAGTACTTAGAAATGAGTCATCTAATGATTACCTTCACCACTTATTCTAAAAACTGAACCAGTTAAATGCGGGTAGTTTCTAGATAAGTCTCACAAAATATACTTTGTGCAACCACCTGATATAATTTGGAACCTCGGATATTACCGAACCTTGAATAATACGGAGCCTTGGATATTACGAAACCTCGGATATTACGGAAACTAAGAACATATGTAACCTCAAATAGTATGGAACCTCAGATAGTTCACAATCTCAGATAGTAGGCCTACGGAAACTAATATAATACATTACCTCAAGTAGTACGGAACCTTGGATAGTACAGAACCTTGGACATTAGGGAACTCCGGAGAGTACAAAACCTCGAATAATACAGAACCTCTGATATTACAGAATGTAGAATATAATGAACCTCTGATATTACGGAATGTAGAATATAATGAACCTCTGATAGTAAACGAAACCAAGATAATATGGAACCTGAGTTAGTATAGAACCATGGATAGTATAAAACCTCAGATTATCAGGTCTTAGACAATTGGGATTCAGAGGTGACCTGGTGGTCTAGGGGTAAGGTGTCAGACTTCTGTGCGGGCGGCCGGGGTTCAATCCTCGGTCCCGGCACAGATTTATCATGGTTACCAAACCTTTCCTTCACGTCTGACAAGACATCTTGTGAATGTGGGGAATGCCAGGCCTCCACTGTGGTTCGGATCCGACGTTAAACTGTAGGTCCTCCATTTCATCTCACCATCACCCAACCATTACACATTAGCGTAAGTGCGTATAAACCGAACGGGTAGTAAGACGCGGTGCTAATAATTATAATAATAATAATTGGGATTAAGCTGTATATGTTAAATGAGTGTAACCCAGACCTAGCTTTGCACTAAACTGGATACCTAAATATAGGGTGTGGCCAAAACAATTAGACAATTAGTAACTTGAAAATAAATACTTTATTAGAAAAGTAAATATTTACTATCTAAATAAAAGCAAACTACAAAATACACTTTTTAACGTTTTGAAGATAGTGTAACTCAGGTGAGCTCCACCGGACGTCAGGTAATCAATCAACAAACAGCACGTTGTCCATCACTTTCCTCAGCATATATCGTCTAATTGTTTCTGCCCCACCTTGTAAAAATCTAATCGCATTTGTTTACTCTTCATTTAAACACATTTATAGGACGTTAATGTGGTACTCGCAGAGGTGAGCAAGGGCTCCAAGGCGTTGTTACTCTCACATCGCACTTGCTCACCATTAACAGAGATATTGGGGTTATAATCCGCACCTAGTGCGTTAGTGATATTTTCCCCGTATTTTTGTTATTACTTCACGCAAATGCCAATCAACTTATTATAAATCAACCTCCTCATTTATAACCTATATTGTTATTATTATTATTATTATTATTAGCACCGCGTCTTACTACCCGTTCGGGTTATACGCACTCACGCTAATGTGTAATGGTAACAGTTTAACGTGGAATCCGAACCACGGTGGAGGCCTGGCATTCCTCACATTCACAAGACATCTTGTCAGAGGTGAAGGAAGGGTTTTGTAATCAGATAAATCTGTGCCGGGACCAAGGATTGAACCCCGGCCAGCAGCACAGAAGTCTGACACCCTACCCCTAGACCGCCAGGTCCCCCTATACTCTATAAAACATATCGCGTGTAATAACATGATAGTCACAAACATACGATATTGTGCAGTGAGTAACGCAAGCAGTGTGTTCAAACGCTGTGAATTAATTCAACTCACATGTTTTCAACCGTCCGATGTTCTTTCATGTCGGGGACTGGACCAGAAACATTCCTGTAAAGAATCAAAACAGATTTTACTGATGGGCCGATTCAATGGCATGTTGTTCATGTATAACAGCTCATAATGTAACTTTTTATTTATTATGCAGGCCTAAATAATGTTAAGTTATCATTTAAACACCCCTTATATCTGATTCATATTTTAATAATAATAATAATAATAATAAATAATACAATAATTTTACCGGTTGTTCTCTATGGGTGTGATAAGTGGTCTCTTACATTACATGACGAAGACCAATTTAGGATGTTCGAGAACAAGGTGTTCTAGGAAGATATTTATTTAAAAAAGGATGAGGCTACTAGGGAGTGGAGGAGGTTATATACCTATGAGTTACATAATTTGTACTCATCACAAGACTTGGTTACAGTGGGCAGGACATGCAGAGTGAATGAAAGAATATAGAACCGTGTTCAGAGCTCTGACTGACGAACCCAATGGGAAGAGACCATTGGAAAGAGCTATACGTAGATGGGAAGATAACATTGTAATATACCTGCAATATATAGGGTGTAATGAGGTGGACTGGATAGAACTAGATCAAGATAGGGATGGGGTGTAATGAGGTGGACTGGATAGAAATAGCTCAAGGTAGAGATAGGGTGTATTGAGGTGGACTGGATTGAACTAGCTCAAGATAGGGATAGGGTGTAATGAGGTGGATAGGAAAAAACTAGCTAAAGATAGAGATAGGGTGTAATGAGGTGGCCTGGATAGAACTAGCTCAAGATAAGGATAGGGTGTAATGAGGTGGACTGGATAGAACTAGCTCAAGATAGGGATAGGGTGTAATGAGGTGGACTGGATAGAACTAGCTCAAGATAGGGATAGGGTGTAATGAGGTGGACTGGATTGAACTAGCTCAAGATAGGGATAGGGTGTAATGAGGTGGATAGGAAAAAACTAGCTAAAGATAGATATAGGGTGTAATGAGGTGGCCTGGATAGAACTAGCTCAAGATAAGGATAGGGTGTAATGAGGTGGACTGGATAGAAATAGCTCAAGATAGAGATAGGGTGATTGGGATAGGGTGTAATGAGGTGGATAGGAAAAAACTAGCTAAAGATAGAGATAGGGTGTAATGAGGTGGCCTGGATAGAACTAGCTCAAGATAAGGATAGGGTGTAATGAGGTGGACTGGATAAAACTAGCTCAAGATAGGGATAGGGTGTAATGAGGTGGACTGGATAGAACTAGCTCAAGATAGAGATAGGGTGTAATGTGGTGGACTGGATAGAACTAGCTCAAGATAGGGATAAGGTATATTGAGGTGGACTGGATTGAACTAGCTCAAGATACGGATAGGGTGTATTGAGGTGGACTGGATAGAACTAGCTCAAGATAAGGATAGGGTGTAATGAGGTGGACTGGATAGAACTAGCTCGAGATACGGATAAGGGTTACTGAGTTGGGTTGTAAGATCATGACTAGTTCTCAAAAACAAACTGAATCATGGCAGATAAAACCCTACACTTATATTATACACATTTTTTAGGCTATTTATATACGATGAAGATAAAAAATCACATACATTTTGATTTTTCATAATCAATTTATTCATCTGTTGCTGTTCGAAAATACATATCTGTATTGTGTTTTGAGGTGATTTCATGCTAAATGTTAAGGGGCTCGTAGGGAACCCCCCTCGCTCTAGGTGTGGCCTTGGCTCCCCCGGGGCACTATTTGAGCACGGCCTCGGAGAATGTTTTTTTTCTAAGTTGGGCAATTGAAATACTTTTCGATAGTAGTTAAAAACCACCTTTATAATTGGTTCATTGATATGAATAATTATATGAGTGTTTTTACAAGTTATTTTTCAAAAATTATAAAAACAACAAAAAAACAGGATATTTTAGGTAAAAAAACAATAAATCCTTATTTTACTTTTCTAAGGGCAAGATACTTATTAAACAGAAAGCTAACAATTCCTTAATAGGGAAACATTATATCGTTATATTAAGTTAATAATTGATATCTTATCAAATTCGATTACATTAACTATTTATTAAATACAGTTAAACTTCTTAATAGTGGACACAAAAAAATAATTCGTTACTAAAAAGTGTCCGCTATTTGGAAAAATAACATGTGGTTTGAACACAGTTTAATCTATATGAACCAAAAAATTTAATTACTTTATTGTGCATAATTGTATACAGAAATGAACACATATTGTACATACAGTAGCCCCGTGGCTTCTTTGGTGCTGACTGACAGCTTTGAAAAGTTAACAGACCAAATTATGTATCCCTACGCCGAACCATATGATCTGCAAAAACATGTGTTTAGCAGCTGTCACTTCTGACGGTCAACATTTAGGTATATACCTAAATGTTGACCGTCAGAAGTCATCTGTGAGCTGTCAGTCAGCACCAAAGAAGCCGTGGAGCTACTGTAGTTAACTTTACAGCTAGCATAATACACATAACAGTACGTAAATGAAATCAAACGTAAACAATGGGCTTTCTAGGGATTCACACGCTTGCCGTATAATTAGCGCAGAACAGAAAAGTGGTCACTTAATGAGCTTAAAGCAAATCACAAGATTTCCGACTCATTGGCGCGAGCGGTTCTGCTAAAGTTCAACTCTTCTCTACCTCGTCCGCTCTGCCTAGGATGTTCGGCATAGGAGAACCGACCAAAGCTCAGAACCAACCATCTTAAATCATTGCGCATGCGTATTTGACGACGCATGCGCTGTACTGCCAGAAACAAGCAAACAACTTCGTTGGCCGTTGTGAGGAGATTTGAAATAACTCATTAGTGTAAAGTGTGTGTGTCAATGTGTTGGATCGTGCCACGACACAGCGTTATAATTTGAAAACATCCATAGGGAGACTGATATAAAATATATTTGTTTCCACTAAAAAATAAAATATGTCGACAATCACGAATTTACGTCGAGGGAGAGTGAAAAATAATTTTGGAAAAACTACTCTTAATACTCTCAACTTAGGCTTGAACCTTGATCTCCCCATCATCGCCAGTCTAGTCTTCTGCTGGGCTGAAGCATTAAACCACGTGACCACTGGAGCGGGTGGCATGAGTACTTACACTCCACAAGCGACAACGGTATTCCAGATGACACTCCTACAGTAAAATGCAAAATATGGACTTATGTTTTCAACTTATAGCTGTTATTTAGGGATATTTCTGAATAAATAAGCGTATCTAGCAGTATCTGTGTCCATTACTGAACATGCCCGTTATTGAACATGTCCGTTACTGAACATGCCCATTACCGAACTTGTCCGTTACTAAACACGCCCATTTCTGAACACGTCCGTTACTGAACACGCCCGTTACTGAACATGTCCGTTACTGAACATGCCCGTTCTTGAACATGTCCGTTACTGAACATGTCCGTTACTGAACATGTCCGTTACTGAACATGCCCGTTACTGAACATGCCCATTACTGAACTTGTCCGTTATTGAACATGTCCGTTACTGAACATGCCCATTACTGAACTTGTCCGTTATTGAACATGTCCGTTAATGAACATGCCCATAACTGAACTTGCCCGTTACTGAACACGTTCGTTACTGAATATGCCCGTTATTGAACATGTCCGTTACTGAACATGCCAATTACTGAACATGTCCGTTACTGAACATGTCCATTACTGAACATGTCCATTACTGAACATGTCCATTACTGAACAAGTCCATTACTGGACTTGTCAATTATTGAACATGTCCGTCACTGAACATGCCCATTGCTGAACATGTCCATTGCTGAACATGTCCGTTACTGAACATGCCCATTTCTGAACATGCCCGTTATTGAACACGTCCGTTACTGAACATGCCCGTTATTGAACATGTCCGTTATTGAACATGTCCGTTACTGAACATGCCCATTACTGAACTTGTCCGTTATTGATGTCCGTTACTGAACATGCCCGTTATTGAACAGGTCCGTTTCTGAACGTGACCGTTATTGATAAATGGTTTAACCGTGAGAGCTCTTTTTATTTTTTCGGGGAAATTTAAATTGTCCGCTATAAAGAAGAATCTGCTATTCAAAGGTGTTTGTGAAGGTATATTTCAATGCATGTATATTTAATTTTCAATTTAAATTTGAAAAATTGATAGCTAGCTCTATTAATGCATTACGTATGTTTATATTTTTGTCTCATATAAATTTTTAGCATTTTTAATATCATGATGTTTGTATAATTTTTTTACAATACTTTAGTTCAAGTGTGTTAAACTCATTTGAACTATTTAAAAACGCTAAGGAATTCGCATTTATAAAATTCAAAATTAGCTTTACAAATTAAAAATAATTAAAACTTATTTAGTTACTATTACAAAAATAAGAGAGAAGGACCCCTAATAAAAACACAATATTCATCCTATATGTTTCAACATAATTTTGAAACGTTTTATTTGCAGCAATGGTGTGACTATATGTTTACATTTTTGTGATGAAGTCACTTTCATAGTCGTTGTTAAAAATGTGTGTCCGTAAGCTGAGATCTTTCAGCTGTTTGCTTATTTTTCATGTTAAAAAACAACCGTCGTGATAAGACATAATCTCTGCTAAAAATTGCACATATAAGATGCGCAAATTTAAAGCCTTCTAGGAATTGATCCCTTTCGAAAAAAAGATTACAAATTTGGTACACCAACCTCATATGAAAGATTTCTTCACTTATGTCAAATCTTCTAATATCACAATTTAATATATTGTACTAGGTTGTGCAACTTTTATAAACAGAGTAGGCTCTTAATCATCCTATTTACTGAATCACACTGAAACGAAGTAATTAGTAAACATATTTACAGTGTAACACTAAAATGGAGGGATTCATGAGCTTATTTACATTGTAATATTGAAAAGGAAGTTATTCGTGAGACTACTTACAGTGTAACATTACACTGGAATGATTCGCGAGCCTATTTACAGTGTAACACTTAAATGGAGTGATTCGTGAGCCTATTTACAGTGTAACACTTAAATGGAGTGATTCGCGAGCCTATTTTTAGTTTAACACTTAACTGGAATGATTTGTGAGAATATTTTTATAGTGTAGCACTGACCTATAATGATTGTTGATCCTGGTTCTAGTATAACACTGTCTAAAAGTTATTAGAGAAAGTGCATCTTTATGGTTGATTTTAATACTTTTTTTATACAACCCTTGGGGATTTATTATTCATAAAAGGTGACCATTATATAATAAAAATAGTAAAGGAATATAGCTTATCTTGCTCTGCCTTTCAAAGAAGATCCAACAGCAATATAAAATAAAACAAAATGTATTAAAATGTTCCTTTATATATATATTTCTTCATAAATAATACTTTTATATGAAAAAAAAAAGAGTTCCTTAGAACTACTTTTCTTCGTTTCAATGTGACGTTAGGTTTTTTACATTTTTTTTTGTTCCCTAAACTTTCGTTACTTGAAATTTCCCTGGACAACTTTTAAATTCTGTTCTATTCCTTTCTTTTTTTTCCATTCTTCTTGTTTTTATGGTAGTAAATGGTTAAAACGCAGATGGTAAAAGATCTTGATGTAATGTACGGAGTGAAAGGTGCACAGAAAATAAAAAGACGATAAAAAGAAATGGATGAAAGTATAAAAAAATAAGACTTGTCTTCGACCTAAGGTTTTTTTCCCCCTCTCTCTCTTCTTTATCTTGTTCTCCTTCGTAGAAAAAGTCGTCTACATGAACGACAGCTGCGTCACCAAAACCTTTTAGTGGCCGCAACGACACGACACGCCTCGCGCGCGCGCGCTTACTGTTCGGTGAATTGACTCCGTCGCGATTTCAAAACCAAGGTTACATCGACACGATCAGATCTGGGGACATTTTAAAAGCGAATCGATTGACGTATAAATATATTTACCCGCGTCTTAGGGGTCATCTATAAACCACGTAACGCTATTGAGGGCGAAGTGGGGGGAAATATTATTATTATTACTATTATTATTAGCACCGCGTCTTACTACCCGTTCGGGTTATACGCAATTACGCTAATGTGTAATGGTAGGGTGATTGTGAGACGAAATGGAGGACCTACAGTTTAACGTGGAATCCGANTACGCTAATGTGTAATGGTAGGGTGATTGTGAGACGAAATGGAGGACCTACAGTTTAACGTGGAATCCGAACCACGGTGGAGGCCTGGCATTCCTCACATTCTAAAGATGTCTTGTCAGAGGTGAAGGAAGGGTGGGGGAAATATAATGTCTATACATGCTATACATGGGGGCAGGGTAAAGGTAATAAAAAAACGTTACATGGTTCATGGATGACCCATTATTATCTGTTTTGAGTTTTTTTTACGCATATATTAACTATCCCAGTGAAACAGGGACGAGGAAGGTATAGTTTTAGAGGAGTAGTACTCGCGTTTCCCTGCAGAGAGAGAGAGAGATATGGGGGGAGGGGGGGTGGCTGTGAACATTACAACACCCTCAGTACACCCGACTGGGATTTGAACCCCGACTCACTCGTTCCCGGCAATTAGGTCCAACATTAGATTGACGTGCTAGACTATGCGACCACCGATGCGTGTTAAATCAATTAAATATTCTAGGTCGTAATATTAAAATGTATATCAATAAATCATTATGAATATATTTTCATTTGATTGCAATTAAAATTTTATTTATTGTTTATTCCTGTGTTTTTAAATATAATAGGAAATGGGCATGACTGATTCAGTTGACTAGTGATAAGAGTTCCTGGCTACATACCTAGAGGTCCTCGGCTCGATCCCAGGCACTTCCAGATTTTTGAACCAGTGTGTCTAGAACAAGGTCAAATCATCCATGTGAGGACCAATGAGGAGCTACTTGTACAAACAAGTAGCGGCTGCGGTCTAGAAAACTAAGATAGTGGCCAAAAGGCTCGTTGGGCTGACCGCATGACATCGTCTATCCGCCGAAGTTAGCACTATTTTCATCAACAGATGACCCCTCAGTCGGTATGGTTTGTTTGCGGGCTGACGCCACAGAGATGTAGGGAGGGGAAATAACGTTATAAAAATGATCATCTTATGAAATATGGTAATTTCACTAGCATATTTTATTATCAGGGCCCGGATTTTGATTCCATGGCATATTTTTATTAATTCCTCACATACAATGCTCATAAGTAGATAAATTATGTTCATGATCACCTGCTTGTATGAATATAGCTTTAACAAGTAATTTTTGGTCATATTTTGTCATTTTGGAATTTTAGGTCATTTTTTTTTGTGTCCCTCTTAGAATACTTTTAAGAAACTTTAGAATCATTTTTAGGCATTTTCGAGTCATTTTAAGGCATACATGTTGAATAGTATATTTTTAAATACTACCAATATTTTATAAATCCATAAACTTTTTAGACACATAACAGAGTGAGAAGATAATGTAGGCCGTGACATTGGTATCTTCTTTACTCGTTTGGTTATGGTGGTGAGACAATGCAGTCTGCAACCTACAGTAGCCCCAAGGCTTCTTTGTTGCTGACTGACAGCTCACAGCTGACTTCTGACAATCAACATTTAGGTATATACCTAAATGTTGACTGTCAGAAGTGACATCTGCTAAACACATGTTTTTTGTAGATCATATGATTCGGCGTAGGGATACATAATTTGGTCTGGTAACTTTTCAAAGCCATTAGCTGTCAGCTGGGAGCTGTCAATCAGCACCAAAGAAGTCATGGGGCTACTGTAGCTGGAGAGGGCTAAGTTGGAAGGGGACAGATATTACTTCTGAAACAGATATTTGAAAACTAATTTAATATTCAGCAGAATGCAAGTTTAGTTGGGATTTTAATTGCATTTTACATTTGTAAATTGCGCATTGATTTATTCGTATGAATTTTTACGACTCTTTATTAATATTTCAGCATTTAAAAAAAGAAGCTTTCTTTTAGAAATTTTGGGTCATTTTATAATAATTTTTAATGATTTTTAGGTCATCAAAATCCAGGCCCTATTTATAAAATATCTATATTTCTCTAACGAAATAGCTAAGACAGATAAAATTAAGTCTAAAAGTAATAGACTCTTATAAGACTAAGGTTAGTATTTACAGTTTAAAGAAGAATTGATTTGTATAAAAGCAGAGTAAACAAATACATAAACCTTTCAATGCTACAAAAATAAAAGTTATCACAATATTTATTCAATTAAATAAGTTATACGCCCTACCGCAGTCCTCCCCAAAGTTTTCATAAACGTGAAGAAAGTAAAAATATTTTAATTTCCAATCCTGCAATTATATCTATCTAATCTCCAATTTGGCCTATTCGTGAATGCACATACAGTTGAATTAAACATGTTCATAATCATTGACGTAAACCACAGAATTGGTGAAAATACAGACTAGATGTTGGTTGGTTATACCTGAAATGTTTCCCACACTCCATATAAACAAATTCGGGTGAATTTCATCTAAATTATATCTTCCTGATTTCAGCCCCAACATCGTATTTTTCTAAGTATAAGTATTGTTTAAAGGTAGAACTATTAATAATACTCATTCTAATTTTCATAAGAAAATATAAACTTTTTTTTTGTGGTAAAAACGGGTCTGTTTTATATTTATTTATCATATATCATAAGTGATAGCTGAAGATCAAATGATTTGACGTATGCAAGGCCGTAGCTGGAGGGTTTTTTGGGGGGTTCAACCCCCCCCAACAAAATATATATGGCTTTATTTATGGTACAAACAATATCAACATTAAAATACAAATACAAATTAAGGGGCTGTGTTACCATAAAAGCACTTCAGAGAACTTTTAGAAGTGTTAAATATTTAGAAATTTTTCTAGCCTTTGGTATTTTGAGGGTTATTATACCATAAAAAAAAACACTTCACAGAGTTTCAAAAAGTTTTGAATATTAAGAAATTTTCCAAGCCTTCGGCAGTTAGGGGGTTATTTTACCATGAAAAGAAAAACCACTTCAGAGAGCTTCTAGAACTGTTTATCATTTAGAATTTTTTTCTAGCCTCCAGCAATTGGGGGATGTGCCCACCAAACCCCCTGAAATTATTGGTTGGCTACGGCCTTGGCGTATGAATACGTGAAAACCGATCTAGTAGCTATTCTGCCATATAAGATCCTTCATGTGAACATATACTGTACGCACTATGGCTTACTGATCTAAATACAAAACTATCCCAAACAGTGGACACGTGGTCTAAGTGTCAGGCTCACCTAGTCTTCTGTCTTGCTTTCTGACCACGAAGAGAGAGGATAGAGCTCGGATCCCGACGGCTGACCGGGTATAATGGTGGTGTTTTTTTTCTTAAACGATTTCCCAATTTCTCATCACGCACATTTATTGTAAATGTTACCTTCCTCATCCTTAACCCATCGTCGAAATTAAATACGGTTAGCAGGATGAGGTGAAATAAAAAAACTGCAAAGTCGTTGTTTTTAGCACAGCATCTTAATACCTGTTCAAGCTACATTGCGGCCGGGGTTCAATCCTCGGTCCCGGCACAGATTTATCTGATTACCAAACCCTGCCTTCACCTCTGACAAGACATCTTGTGAAT
>CABEEJ010002026.1:0-27614 GCA_901482245.1 Timema douglasi
TCTCTCTTCTTACAAAACCAATGTTATACAAATGAGTTTTATCTAATCAAGGAAACACTGTTTATGCAAATTATTTATAAGGTAAAAATAATCTAGTTTACTATATTATTAAAACTTTTAACAAAGATCATGCAAATACATTACAATGAACATTTTCAATAGCTCAGGTTTGGAGGTGACAGACAATTAGTGTCAAGTCAAGGGTTTTACCTGAACAGAATATATAGGGGGAGTAGCGGGGTTTACAGAAAAAAAAAAAGATGGAATGAGAAAGAATGCCAAAAAGGGGTTGGGGAGGAGAGGGAAAGGTGCTTCCGAAGACAGAGCAATCTATCAGGAAGCTACTAAACTTTTTCAACAGTTTAGACATGATTTAATTTGAAAATATCAAATTTTGTAAAACATATTGTATTAAAAATATTCGTCGTCTATGATAGAACATTATTTTATTCTCTAAAATAATATGATAACTTCAAAACTATATTCTTGTATTTCATGTTTAATTTAATTGAAATTACGTCTTATTGTAAAAAAGTAAAAATTAGCTTGTCACTTTTTTCATTAATATAGTTAATTTTAAATTTACAAGTTGAATAAAATAAAAGAAACAGCATGTTGTTACTATGTATAGTTGCTGAGAAATAGGCTCTATAACTTTATCGTTCTTAAATAGTAGGTGTCCATCCGAATCTTAGTAACATAGTTTGGTTCAACGCTTCGTTACATAATTTAAATATGGTCTTGTGTTTTATCTTTCGTAAAGTATCAAAACATGTATCTGGCCATAATAACGCAGGAACAATTAGCCAACGCTATAACTCTGGTTGTTGACAGAACATTTACCTTTTGGAAGAAAGACAAATAATTACATTGCTGAAAGTATGGCCGTAGGGTGAACATTATTTTGGGGGAGGGGATTTATGTTTAGTATAAAGAACCTTTCCAAAATTTTACCGAAACACTATTTATAAGTCTTTGAAAAACAACATATATACTAAACATTCAAGTTCTGACTTGACATTACATATTTAATATTTTGCTATAATACAGATGTGATGGCTCAAAAACGTTATATTTTACGTCAATTAAACAAAAAGTCAAATTCACTATCATCTCAAGTTCAAATCTACCCTCCTTTGACTCAGTGAAAATTTAGTTATAGCTTTATCTGTGTCCACTTTGATTTCTCTGTGAACACTGAGAAGGGCAATGCTGTTAAGGCAATCTCGTGCCATGGTGTTGCGCAGTATAAATGGAAAGTGTCACCAGTATCAGAAGAGGTATCCTCACATTTGGATAAAATGTTTCACTACACTAAAAAATGCTTCTATTGTAGCACTTGGTCTGTCTTTTAGATTTACATTGCCCCACTTTTTCTATAATTGAAATTCTGCAAAGAGTAGGTCAGGATATGGACGAGGCTATCTGTAAAAATCTATAGTTTTGGCCATTCTCATCCTCTGCAAGATATTTAGAGATCCCATTTTGGTAGTTTGAGAGAAACTGATTGTGGTTTCGAAATTGTTCCTTTAATTGACCTATTACATTGTCTAAAAATGGTATGAATATTGCCCTCCTGTACTATTCCTAACTCTGGAACATTTTCTCTGTGAACCTGACGCACAGTTGGGCATTGTGATAGCTCTGCCAACATCTAAAGACAGTATTAATGTTGTTTAATACAGTGTATTAAATTCTTAAGAATTTCTGCATTGCAGTTTTAAACCTTCCAAAACTGTATTAACATAAGAGAAGGCTTCATAAGGATTAATCTATACTTTTTGAAGTGCCTTTGACTATACACGAATATGCAAGATTATATTTATAGAGGATATATATGGTTAATGTTGCCGTTATTTCGGTGGGTGGTTTCAACCCCCTGACACTCCCTTTACCGTACGACCATGGCTGAAAGTTTGTAATATTTAAAAAAATGTTACAATGTTAAACCATCAAACGAAAAAAGTATTTCCCACTCAGCCACCAGGATCAGCATAGAGAAAGGACTGTTATTCAATAGCTGAGCAAGAAGCAACGCAGCAATCACATTAGCATTTTATAAAACCTTTTAAAAAATATGATATTTAAGTAAGGAGCGTAGTTTAATATTAGATATTAAAAAATGTATGTAAGGAGCGTAGTTTAATATTAGATATGTCTTATCTAACATCAATAACTTAACGCCAACAATTACATACTTGCTAATACTCATAGTCGATACATTAGTACACCCAGAATTGTCTCAGCAAGTGGTTCAAAATATGAACAATTACCAACACAGCAACACACATACTGTAAATTTTATACATAGATATCGTTACTAAAGGGAATGACTATACGTAAGTTATTGACCCATAAGTGCTCAAGTAGGGTAATGACTTCAAAGTATGTCAAAGGTCAAAGTGTGATGAATGGCCATGTGCACTGCTGTACCAGTGGCATACCAATATATATTTGCACCAGGTTAGTAAAAATATCAGTGCACCCCTTCTCTCCAGAGGTGACAAACGAAACAAGCGAACACTTGGAGCGGGAGATTATTAAGAGCGCCAAAATGGTAATACATAGGAATAAAATTAACATTTTTATTTACTGAAAAGATACAAAACAAAGATAATTAAAAAAAAAATCCATATATTTAAATAATCTCAATCTTTTCGCGTGCATAATATTTGTGTTTTCAATAAACTATTCTTCGATTATTCACAAATACAATATAGTTTCAATCAATTCATAGTGGTACTTGGTTAGCCATGGATAGGACAGTAAACTGCTAATTTCCATCCCTCTACGATAGTCTCGCCAGTTCTAACGCCTCTCCTCTGTCCCATTTTCATATTATTTTACAGCTACGCTCAGAATATCAACGGTGTGAACATTCATTTTGTAATTAGTAAAAATAATTCTAAGTAATAGGGCATTAATTCAAACGAAACATGTTTGGACATTAACGTGGGTACAAATATCTAATTCTTGAAAACGTCTGCGGTATAAACTTAGGTTAAAATGAAAATATAAAAAAGGTCGTACACAGCGGAGAAGCATAATGACGCTTTTTATAGGAAAATAAAAATTAGAAAGACAATTCAAACGACGGAACAAGAAATACTGGTAGACAAAACTGATAATTGTGAGTAATCAGCTTTACAAGATAAACCCATACTAACAAATAAAAAGGTAAGACTTGAAAACTTTATGACTCGCCATCATACTTATTTTATTATAAGTATTATTATTACTATTATTATTGTATTAATTGTTTATCATCATGGGAACATTCCTCTTTGAATTTAGCAATTTAGTCATCCTCTCATTTTCAACATGTATTTTAGAAAGTGTTAATTATTAATGATTAAATTAATGTCAATATTCATACTAATTGGATAAAATGACATAATACGAGTATTGAGCAAGCTAAATCTCTCTTTCTCTCTCTATATATATGTAGATATATATAATTACAAACGTTAAGCTCAATAAGAAAATAGTATTATTAAATTATTAACGTGAAGATTGAAATCAACTTAGAATTACCAATGTTCCCAAATTTTTAGAACAATCCCATATTTTAAGACTTTGTCCATCCTCAGCAAAAAGGTTTAAATTAAGATTATTTTCCCGAATATTAAGGTTTCGTACGTACTGAATATTGAAATGTTGATAGTTTTCTTTAGTATTCCATATTAGTTTTTTAGTTTTGGAAACAATTTAAGTACTAGGGATAGTTGGGGTGGGAAAGGATAGGCGAAGTGAGACACCACTTTTTCGAAAATATTGCCATGAAACATTCCTTGACCCCCTACCAGCCTCATAGAGTATGGTGAATAGCCTTTTGATGGTCAACATTATAAATACTTGTAATATGGTAACACACAACACGGTTCCATCCTAAAGCCAATGACATAAAACGTTTACTCAAATTAAGAGTGCTGGCGCTATATTCTCATTACCGCGTGTGCACTGTGGGTTAATTGCTATTAGTTGTGAACTTTGCTCTTACATAGTAAGGACCCGCTTCAGTGGCTGAATGGTCTAAGAAATCCCTCTCGTGTTAGGCTGGACTGCTGATGACAACAAGATCGGGGTTCGAATCTCAGTCGGGTCTACTGAGGGAGGTATTTTCTAGATAATTTTCCACACCTCTTCCACGCATATGGAGGTACATTATCTCTAAAATGCTTATTTCCTCATCCCTACCCCATTAGAGTAATTATCTTATATTCGTACTATAACCTTAACAGGTAGTAAGACGCAGTGATAAAAAAAAAACAGAATACCAAAGTAAGGCTGAGAGAAAAATACATAATTATCAATCATGTTAATGATGTAAATGGAGGCCATCTCTACTTAAGTCACATAAAATAGAGAAGATTAACGATGAATACAAATAATACATAATTTCTTCCCCCGGCTTAACGAAAACCCAAAAACATAATCACCCGAGGTGGATGCCTCTCTTATCTACCGTAACTCCCTAATTTAGGCCCTACACCACCAAATCAATTTAAAATACTAGTATTAAAATTGTGGCTTAAAATATTTATGATCGTAAAAATAATTAAAAGATTCTGTTTAAGCAAGAAATACAACTACAGACCAATCGATTTAAAAACCATGGCATTTCTCCATCTCTAAACCAGGATTCAGTCATATCTAAATTTAGAACGAGAATCACGACACAAGGCGTTCATGTGGGAACACATTAGCCACAAACTAGCGTTATGTCTTTGGCAAGAACTGCTTATACTTGAAGGCAGTCATATTCATTTAATGGAAAAAACACACACAACTTTGAAAACATTCTAAGAGGTGCATTTTTTAGGCGTTTGTCCTTTAGAGCCTCTTGGCGCGCCACCATTGAAACCAAATCATACAAAATGTAGGATATTATCAGCTATATTTTCTTTTTTCAACAAATATTAGATTTTTAAGATTGTTTTTTTATGAGACATGATGTAGCTGTTCTATATTTCCAGTTACTTTGTTATCAGTGCGATATACTTGTATCTTAATACGGAAATTGTGCAATTGAAATAATTATCCTTAAATAGTTAAAATAATAATCTAAGCTGGTGCCTTAGATAATTACTCTAAAATTAGATAACTACAAAATCAGTATCTGGTCATAACAAAAAAATACGTATTACGATGCATTTCCTGGTGGATAATATGCAATACTTTGGTTCATCCTCTGAAGAAGTTTCAAAAGGACGTTGTTGCATCTGGATTATGGAGGTTGGGTCTGAATGATATTTAGTTTATCATTTTAAAATGGTAGTATGTTGATTGTTCATTCATATTGTTTGGTTCAACACATGTCATGAAGTTTGTTAATAGACTTGCCAGATGTTGGCCATCTAGTGTAGGGAAATATAATTGGGAAGAAAAGGGCTCTCTGTTCAAAGGAAGATGGTTTTCAAACTTGTTTTCAGGTGAGTTCTAGTTTAGTTCTTTAACATTCACCCTCATCATGTTCCCTAAAGCAAGAGAGTAAGTGTATACCTTAATAAAGAATACAGGAGTTAAAAGCAACGTAAAAATCAAGAGAGAGTGGGATAGAAGAAAATAGTAAAAGGTTAAGAGAGAACAAGAGTAAAAATGTAAGGGCTGAGGGGGATAAATGAAAAGAAATAAAGTAACGTCTGACTATTTAATATGTAAAAGGATAATTAATGGACTGGTCCTGTCTGTGTATATGCGTTCCACTCTTCCTTTTTTTAAACAATGGGACTATCGGTGCTGATTTAAACAAATTAGTGATTTCGGACATTTCAGCGGTATACAAGTAGACAAGTAAGGTGAGCGTTTAGTATAGATTTAACAACGTTTTACTTTATAAACTTTTTTAGTTTCAGTAAAGAAAGTTAAATTGAATGTTTTATAATAAATTATATATAGATAATATGGCAAAGCATTTTTGTAAAAAAACATATTCGTTTTTGAGCCACATTAACCAAAATAACTTATAATAAAATATATCACACGCAATAATTTGTAAAATAAAATCTAGTTAAATTTTACAATGAAATAAAGTAATGTTGGACATGTATGGTTAATAATAGTTTTATTAAAAATGTGATTGAACAGTTTAAAATTAAGTTAAAATAAAAAATACTTAAGATTAAAATATGTTTTCGATTATCTTACAATTTGACAATGATGAATTAAAATTAAAATCGTTTGGTTGAAATATTACATTTTTGCGAGATATATAATATTAATTCCTTATCTGAAAGGTGAGCAGTTGCGTGAGGGTCAACACCCTTTCTTCAATGTTCTAAAGTTTCTGATCATGAGGTAATTCATCAAAACTAGTCGAAACTAGTCGACGAATCACCTGTCAACTGAGAGGAGAAAGCGACTCATCTTTCAGAAAAGGAATGAATATATCTTACAAAAATTAGATCTTTCAACATAATACTTATTCCTAGGTTATACCTAGAATACGAGTGATGAGTAACCCTAAAGCGACTGTAACTGAAAATATAAAGTGTGATGAAAGAAGAACAATTTGGATTCAGAAAAGGAACCAGAGATGCTATCGGAATGGTGAGAGTAATTTCTGAGTGTGGGCTGGAAGTAAAGTAAGGAAATCTGTATTTGGAACAGCTAGTAAAGGTGAGGCTGAATGATGGAGAGACCAACAGCGTAGATATAGAAAGAGGAGTGAGGCAGGGATGTTGTTTTTCACCTAGCCTGTTCCACTCGTATGGAGAATGGTTGGTCAGGGAAAACCTGGAGGGACGCGGCAACTTCAGGCTAGGAGGACACGTTATCAAAACAGTTAAATACGCAGATGATCTAGCATTGCTGGCCAAAAATGAAGAAAAATGGAAGGAAATAATGGACCAGCTGGTGGAGACAGGGAGAATACATGGCATAGATATCAACATTGAGAAGTTAAACGTGATGAGGATTTAAAAAAATGAAGAGCCACTGAAAATCAAAATGGAAAGAATATAGCAGTTCAAGTACGTGGGAGGTTTGCGGACAAACGTGGTCTACTGCACCAAGGAAATTAGGTCGAGGATCGCGATGGGTTCATGGCCAAGGAAGCTTTGAACAAGAAGAGGCCATTGCTGACCAGCAAGTTGAGTTTGGAACTGGGGAAGAAACTGACGAAATGCTACATTTGGAGAATCGCGTTGCATGGAGCAGAAACTTGGATTTTCAGGAAGATGGCAAAGAAATACTTGGAGAGCTTTGAAATGTGGTGCTAGAAAAGACTTGAGAAGATCAAGTAGGCATACAGCGTAACAAATAAAGTCCCAAGAAGAGTGTATAAGAAGAAAACAATTTTGTATGCGAGTCTTCGGTTCAAAGAAAACTGGATTGGACACATCCTTAGGACAAATTGTCTTCTGTACGGCGTCATACAAGGCAAGGTTGAGGGAAAGAGGAGCCTAGGAAGAAAGAGAAATCAAATATGGAATAACTTGAAGGAAATAAGGGAATTCTGGGAGCTGGAATAGAAGGAAGAGGAAAGGGTGCATTGGCGGTCTAAGTTTAATTTCAAAAGGAATGGACCTGTCGTAAGATGAACACCAGATAATAAAAGGGAATATAATGTGACCTGTAACATAAGAGTATCCTGAACATTTCCTAGTACCGATCAGCTACACTAGCCCCACGACTCCTTTGGTGCTGACTGACAGCTCACAGCTGACGGCTTTGAAAAGTTAATAGACCAAATTATGTATCCCTACACCGAACCATATGATCTGCAAAAACATGTGTTTAGCAGCTGTCACTTCTGACAGTCAAAATTTAGGTGTATACCTAAATGTTGACTGTCAGAAGTCAGCTGTGAGCTGTCAGTCAGCACCAAAGACACCATGGGGCTACTGTACATATACACATATAATTATGTTCATGGTTACACATATTAGGTATTTTTAGCACTGTCGTAAGGGCGTCGGCCTTTTAGGTTTAAAATAAGTTTTGTTGAAAAAGAATTAAATCGAAAGATTTTTTAAAGATTACTGCACGAACCATTTGAACCGGTCACTATGGAGACGCAGGTAACAAAGTAATCTACTTAGAGTAACAATAATAATCCACTGGATAACTTTTGCGTTGAGTTTTGTTTAATCAAGGTGACTATATTTCTAAGTTTATGGCCACTTTTGGTCATTGTTATTAATATTATAAAAGCCGCATCAGTGGTCACATCATCTAAGGCGCACAATATATTGGAGAGCCTGTGATGGTGAGATCGTGGTTAGAATTTTGGTTGGGTGTGATGACATTTTTATTTCCATAAATAGTGTCCGCCTCTCCTCCCACACAAGTGCGGGTACATTTCCTATAAATTCTGACTTCCTCTTCCCGACATTATGGGTGTAAATATATGGATAGCACACTCGGGTAGCAAGATGCGATAAAACAAAAGACAAATAAAATAAACATATTTTAAACTTAGGGTCATTGCCTATTTGTGACGTCACGCCAGATCAAGATAGGATTGCCCATGTTAGTGAGTTTTACGTTTTATTTAGCAACTTTTAAAGATATAAAGTCAAAACAACAATCACACATCCTTAAATAATTCTAAAAATAGTCTTACAGTATCACACAATTATTATTTTTATCTTGAAGTAGTTATGTATTTAAACGTATTTTTTATAAATCATCTACAACTCAGGATATTTGGTATGGTCAAGAAGATAGCCTCTGTATAAGTCTTTTATCCAGGCTGTAGATTAGAAAAAAGACCGTGGTAGCACGTCTATTTCGAATAGGAAACCAGAAAAAGGTAATTTTAAAAAGTGTGTCAATGTTTTCAAGGAGCAAAATAGTATAGTGAGTGTGTAAATCCGTCAGAGGGGAAGTGTTTTAAGTAGATAAACAAGAGGCCTCGCAGGGTTAACTTCTCATTTTCTTCCCCTACTTTCTATTTCGTACAAGGGTGTCTAAGTGAGATAGTGCTTAGACTGCTTAGGCGCGTCAAGCTAGGATGCAACCCACTTCACAAAATAGCTTCCAAATCTCCAAGTTGGCAACGTCGTTAATGCATATTATTATAATAGTGTATTCCCCCAGCTAGCTAGTTTTGATATGCGTAGCAAAATGCTTTAATTTTATAGTGGCAAACAAACATATACAAAATTATTTATATTTTATTTTCAAACACACTTGGCCCTAAACTGGTTGGTCGAAGAAACGTAAAGACCAACAAACCCGATGTTGTCCAGGCGTGTGTGTGTGTGTGAGTGTGTCGTGGGAAGGGGGCCAAAGGAGGGAGGGGCTGTATATTCCAAGTTTGGTCATGATTAAAAGTTATTTTACTCGCACTAATATGGCAATCATACTAATCCGGTTTCCTATAACGCAGAAAAGGCTAAAAATGACTTTTAAATAAGGCAAGGTTAGTTTTTGTCAGCTCCCAACACGAATTCAACTGCTCACTTCATCATTATTACCAATAGCAAATAAACTTTTTTGTACCAATATGACAAACTTAAATGTAGTGCAATAGCTCTTCTAATGAATCTTTGACTCATGATAAGTAAGGCAACATTTTGAACCTCCCCGAAATGCCCCCTCTTGTATTCAATCTAGTATGCACCTGGGCATTAACGCAGGAATCTTGTGTCACTTTACAAGTCACGGGAATTAATGTTCAGACCTCACCTTTGTTGAAGGAACACTTGTTGACTCCTGGCGAATCAGATATTAGGACGATCATTCTGAAGGCAGCGGCAACAGTTTAATGAAGCAATTCCTAAGTATTGTTGTAAATAACTTTCTTCAAAACCAATAGTGGCGTGCGATGATGTTGTAAATAGCACTCTCTTATAAGTTTTCTTCTCAGAGTTGCTTAAGGAATTACATTTTACTTTTTTAAATCAAAAGCTAAATATTTGTGAAAAGAAAATTATATTTAAGATTGTTGAAGAATAAGTGATAGTGATAAGTTACATCACTGTTCCAGACAACGCCTTAAATGTTGACAATACTTTAAAGGTAAATTAGGTATTTATGTTTGATGCATTCCGTCCCCTCAGAAACTGCTCCAAGCGGGTCTTGGGCTCCAACACACCTTTGCTAAACTCGGATTGTGTTATAACAGGCACCAACTGTCAAATTGACATATTCAGAACCCATCAATAAACGAATAAAAGGTCATACATACGTACACTTATGACTGGTATCTTTTAGAACTGTCACAAAGGTTTCAGGACATCGTTCATTCATGAGGAAGTCACTCTAAGCAAAAAATGGGTTGTGCAGCATTTGTGTGTATTACACCACTAATGGGAACTAATGCATTTAGGTTTTTTTTAATAAGGGGGAGAAAAGTCTAAGGTTAGTTGTTTAAGTTAGTACAGCTATATTGGTTGTAAAATAATAAAAGGTACCGGTACATAATGCGTTTACTGCTGTGTGTTTTCATAAAAGTCATATTTCTTACATTTTATTATTGAATCCCAACGTTATGAAAGAAAACATGTTTTAATATATTCATACTTCAAAATTACATATGCGTACAATTTTCAACTGATATTAATTTAAAATAAAGGTTATATTTTACCACGTGATAATATTAAATATGTTCATTAAGATAAAAATTTACATTGAAGCGAACTAAACATGCAGTTCATAAAACGCGAGACTCGAAATTAATATATTTTAAAATTAATTTAAAAAATAAAGTACAGAAACCAATCTTTTGCATAGCTTCTGTTTAAAATAACCACTTAAATGCAGGCAAACGATTTGTGAGACAGTATTATACTGCAAGATAATATAGTTATTGATGTGCAATGATCCACCAACTTGACATAAACATAGTGTAAACTTGTTAACCTATATATATATATATCCTATATATATATATATATAGTTATATTATATATAGTTATATATATAATTATGTAATTAGATATTATATATAAACTATTTATATTATTATATATAATAAACTCTCATATATAGGCTAACCATTCGTTTACACTGAAGGGTAGCATTCTTACCTTGACAAATTACAGTATGACCATATCGTATAAGTTATACCTCAATGGAATAACTCAAAGTAAGCTTTCTACCCAACAGGATAAACAAAGGGTACATCAAATAGGACATGTAAAAATTAGCTCAAATATGAATAAATCTAGTTGTGAATGAACATTATATGAAAAGAAAAGTGAAAAACTGATGGAAATAACTTTTTTTCTTAAGTATGTAGAAATAAATTTTGTAATTTTAAAATGGAAGCTTATGACTTAATGGAATCCTAAACCATATGGTAGCCAATAAATAAATAAAAACTATTATACGTCATGGGATGATACAAACGCAGAGTAAACATAATCTTGTAAAAATAATATAATCTAAGAGACAAATCAAATATTCTAACATTAAGATGTTATTTTGCGATTATTGTATGCAGTTTAGAACAAATTTCATCTAAAATTGTTTTAAAGACGAGTAAAAAGTCAGCTAAAATATATTATTTAATTGTGTTCTTTATCACTGTTTTATACATATGAAAATACAAGTAACATACATTTAATATTCCAGAAGTAGAAATGGTATATTAACTAAATAAAAAAGGAATGGTAAAATAATGTAGTCAACAGTGATAATATATTTTTTAATATTAAGTTTGAAATAATCCATCACCATATACTCAAAAGATTATTAGTACAGGTGTTCAAAAGTATAATAACAAAACGCCAAAAAATTACAGAATTAAAAATATATCTTTGTGGTCAAATATTTGTATTTCAGTCTAATACAAAGTGGAACATTGTTAATTGTAAACCGAACACTACTTCAAACGATTTCATCCAGTGTTATTCCAAACATTTCAAAAACAACAGTAGATAAGAGGAACATGCATTCATAAAATCTAAACACACGATACAGTATTGTTGTGTGTCTTCTATAAAAACAAATGTAACTATATGATAACTCTACTTGAAAGAACAAAAAAACACTAATGCATCCAAAAGAAAATTGTTTAGCTAAAACAATGTATATTTTTCGGGGAAAAATAGTCATCTGCATCATAAGCTTACCCAAAACGCTTCTTTATTAGGTGTGGTCTGTTGTAATGTAACTGTTTCCTCACTGGAAGAAACCCCTTCTTTATTAATAGGCAATGAAGTGATTGAAGCGCCATGTTCTTTAACATATGCTTTTTCTAGTGTGGATCCAATTTTCACATCGCTTTTGCATACTGGCGTTTCTGGAAACGTGCCGATACTTTCCTCCCCTTCAATCGATTTATTGGCTTGAGTTTGGTCAATTATATAACCGGGTATATTTGTATTTATCCCATTGTCGGACACGGTGATGTTTTGACCATTCTCATCTAGATAGTTATCAGTATTTTCTTCCAAGACCCTTTCACATAGCTTCGATTCAGTTAGTTCAATAGGCGGTTGAGTTTTTTGTTTGATACCTTCATCTGATTCAAAAGAAATGGGTTTCTTAGGATTATTCGAATGTTCTTCACTACAAAACTTTTCTTCTCTGTCTTCACTTCCAGACATACCTTCTGAATTGGAGTTAAATCTTCTAGTCTTGTAGCTAGTGCGTCTTTTAAGTGCCATTTCTTTTTTTGAAAATTCTTTGATTGCTACCACTGGTAGAGGAGTATCTTCAATACATTCTGATCCAATTAATTCTTGAGATTCATTTTTCAAAAATTCATTGTTAATTGATGTATCTGTATATGGAATGGTCGGAGATATGTAAGATGTGATTTTAGTTTGTGGACATTCTTCTTTAATTATTACCTCTTTGCACTCATCCAACAAAAGCATGTGCTTTGTCAAATCATTATCATTACTACCTATGTTCTTCTCTTCAGTTATAAAATCTGGTAATTCCGGAGTAATTCGGTCCATATCAAAACTTATTTCAGATGCTATCGAATCTGCCTTTGGAAAAGAAATTGATGGCCGCTTAATAACAGGGGCTGGCGTGAATGTGGGCCAACTTATGTCAGCTTTCGTTTTCCTTGATATTATCGGTGAGGTGGTAAGATTTGACAGAGGTTTAACAGAGTTAGATGTTATTCCAGTGTCACAAGGTTCTTCTGCTTCCATCAAGGAATGCCCATACATTTCCTTTAGTTCTTCATTTGTATCTACATGTGCTGGTTTTGCAGTTTCCAAATACTTTTCTCTTAGTTGAATGAGGGTTGGCTCTACAACTGAGGAGTTATCAGGATTGTTATTTCGGCAAGAAGACAAGTGTTCTTTCAAATATGCATCCAAATTAGAGCTTATTTCAACATTACTGCATGGAATCAGCGTTGACGTTTGCTGGTTCATTATAGAAGGATCCAAAATAACCGTCGGCTTAAATGAGGAATGTTGATTTATGTCACTACTTAGATCGTTTAAAGAAACATGTTTTGGTACTTCAGTGCCAGCTTCATAGTTCTGGTCTACGTTTTCTTTATTTTCGTAACTTTTTAAATTACCAATTAGGCTTGAAGAATTGTGTATGCTATTTTCTTTAACATTTAAAAACATTTTCGGATCATTGTTACTAGAATGTTCAATTGTATGTTTCTCTACATACTCACGTGACGTGAAATTTGAAGAATTATTTGAGGATGTATTCGACAATTCCAATCTATTACCTAGCGTGTCTGTGTCAGAACAACTAGCAATATTAGTTTCCAAAATTATATTTTCATTCTTCAAAACACACATGTCAGTAGTGTCTATCGATGGTAAGAGCTCAGGTAAGTCCAAATGAGATATTGTCTCCTCAAACTTATTTTCAGAAACTTCAGTATTAGGATGTATAATTACAATTGAAGTATCTTGATCAGGATTATCTTGACAAGGAGTGTCTTGATAAGGAGTAACTTGATAAGGAATATCTTGATGAGAAGTATCTTGACCAGGTGTCACTTGATCATGAATATCTTGATGAGGAGTATTTTTATAAGGAGTATCTAAAGTAACATTTTTTAAAGAAACATCTTCTGAAAATCTGGATATGATAGGACAATTTGTTTGCGAGATTTCATTAGATGTAGAGGATTGTGAGATGTCACGAAAAGTATTTTCCGAGATAATATCGTCACTATTAATTCTTAATTTCTCCAAAGATATTAAATCTGCTGGTGCATTTGTATCACTTATATTTACTTGGACACTCACTACATTGTCAGAGTACGTTTCTAGTATTTTGGGGATTTCTTGCGACAAAACATTGTTTTCCAAATTGATTAATGTTTTAATAGATGTTGTTCCTAAAAGTTCGTTTTCATTTCGTGTTGTGATAAGATCCGGTTCAGAAGATACGAGCGCTTTATCATTACTATTTGTTAATTTAGACTCAGAAAAACTGTCTAAATTATGATTGTCGTTGACATGGTATGTAAATTTGTCTAAAGGACAACCACGTTCATATTCGATACTCGGCTTCGTTCGCCAATATTCGTGAAAAGTCGCACAACCGGAAACAACGCGTCGAGATGCCCAGAGAGGGAGGTAGCCATCTTGAAAGTGACGAACACACGCAATAACTTCAACTACGCCCACACAAACAACAAGAATGGAGAGGAGAAGACCCATGGCTGTGCTGTAAAACACTCTTGTCACACGTTTCATTCAATTACATTATCACATCCCCCGATATTAAACACCAAACCATTTTGCTGCGCCAAGAACACGAATCTTGCTCGCGTCGGTCCCGAGATACGTTTGGACCAACGCGCCGGGTCTGCGCCTTGATAGTTAGCGGTACCTTGGAGATATTCTTAGGGAGCTGCTAGCTCACATCAAGGGACTTTCAGTGTAGGCCAAGAATTAGAATTGAGATACATCTGATGGTCCGGGTTTAAAAAATAGTTTCAGATTATGTGCATAAAGATTTAAAGTATAATCCACGTTATAGTGTGTGTTTACGAATGAAATAACTTTAGATAGTGTATTATTAGAAATTAAAAAAAAAAAATCAACTCGCGTGCATGACAGACTGTGTGGCGAATATTGCCAAGAGTGTTTTGGCAAGCGTAGAGTGTAATGGGTGGCGGTGAATATATGCTAAACTTCCCACGTTATGTGTTTGGAAACGAAAATGATTATAAAGGATTTTCATCACTCTTATCTTCCTACTTACATGACACCCCATTTAAGTTTTGAACCAAAGGCCATCAAAGAAATTAGACCATTTTTTTCATGGTTTTATCTGCAGAAATACTTTAACAATACCAAGAATAAGGGCCGTAAAATATATAGCTTAATTTAAAAAAAATATTGAACAACATTAACACTAAAAGAACGGACCCGGTCATTTTGATACAATAGGCCATACATTTTTTTGCAGGAATTATATATTTCAAGACTTTTAATCAAATTGTGAACAAGGGTCCCCGAAAAAATCATCAGATCTTTAGTACCTTTTTACATAAGGTTGCCAGCCCCCCCTTACTAGGAATGTGAGAGGTCAGTTTGACCGATGACGCTTATTGTTGTTTCTTACGTTTCAATATTCAAGTTTTTTTAAATACATTTGTTTTTATTTAGTTGCACGTCCTACTACCTGTTCAGGTTGTACGCATATGTACTAATTACTCTAATGAGTAAGGGATGAGGAAGGTTGAATTTTAGATAAAGTTTACCCGAATTTTCGTGGAAGGAAAGTGGAGCACCATTTTGGGAAAAAAAAACCTTCAATAAACATGACAGGTATTAGAACCCCAATCTCCCTGTCTTCAGCAGTCTAGTGACGCCTTAGACCATGCGGCCACCAAAGCAGGTGTTTATACTTTCTTCTTGTTAATAATAATAGTGGTGTTCATTGAAAAACCCGCCATCCACTTGTATTTATTGTTTACTAACATTCGCTAATTTTACAATTTTCAACAAATATTTTTAAACATACTCAAATTAAGACAGACAAGATCCTCCAGACTGGGAGCTCTAAAGCTAAATCAAAGAACCAGAGCGTGAAGTGTTAGAATTGTGTACGGCCAAAGTAGAGAAGATGTGCATTACATTTGCGCTAAATGCTTTGACATAAATTGTGATTTTGTGTGGATTCAGAATCATACACAAAACTATTGGTACAAAGTTACATTTAATTATGTTGTACTAGGGGTTAAGCCTGTAACCGACAGGAGCAATTTCGGATTCCGTGCGAAGTCTGTCTCCTGTTGTTTATATTTATGGCAATCCCATTTGTCTATACGTTATTTGGAATATAAACAATATATAACAGGAACCATCTTCCCTGATACCTATTTATATTCAACTTAAACGCAATTTATATGTTGCGTCCACCATATTGGAGCCGCCATTTTGGATTTTTCAAGTTTCGGATAAAAAAAAATAAAGATGGCAGTTACATAGCATCCATACATATTTTAAAGCTATTTAGATTAACAGGAAGTTAGAGAAAATGCCTTAAAATTGGAATGGATTTTATATAATCCTATAAACAGAGTTTTATTTTTCTTACATTTATGAAATAGCAAGTTTTTATTTAATAAATGTACAGTAAAAATAGTTCAGTTTGAAAAATAGTACATATAAGAAAGATTCTACCAGTCAAGTCTACCGAAAACAGTCCTATGTAGGCAGTAAACTTCCGTCCTTCTAGTGTTTAGCAATATAATAACATAATTCAAAACAATATAACAAAAACAGGTAGATTAGTACTAAATATTAAAATAGTTTTATTTTATTTGAATGACTATCTATTTTTAAAGTAAGTTCTGAACACACGACTTAAAAATAGTTTGATTCAAAAACTCTTACCTTAAAGAGCCTATTATCACGCCGAGTGTGTTAAAACTGGGCTATCAGTATGAAGAACGTCCAGAAGATGGTATTGATGATAATAATTAATATTTATCACCGTGCTGTTATAACAATATGGCCAATATTACTCTATATTATCATTAGCACCGCGTCTTACTAACCGTTCGGGTTATACGCACTTACGCTAATGTGTAATGGTAGGATGATTTTGAGATGAAATGAAGGACCTACAGTTTAATGTGGAATCCGAACCACGGTGGAGACCTGGCATTCCTCACATTCACAAGATGTCTTGATAATCAGATAAATCTTTGCCGGGACCGAGGATTGAACCACGGCCGCCAGCATAGAAGTCTGACACCTTACCCCTAGACCACCAGGTTACCTACATTACTCTATAAAGTAAATTGGAGTCCAAAATCTACCATCTGTTTAAAAGGTATTTTTAGCATAAAGTATTACTATCCGTCTGGATTATAAGCATTAGTATTAATTACGCTAATGTGTTTGGGATTAGGAAGGTTTAATTTTAGAGTAAGTGTACCCACATTCGCGTAAATGGAGAGTGGAAAACCATTTAGGAACAAAAACCCTCAGTACACCCAACCGGGATTAGAACCCAGATTCCCCTGATTAGTAGTCTATTCTACTGCAAGAGTAACGCCTTAGATCATGCGGCCATTGAAGCGGGGGTTTAGATGATACACGTCAAATTTTAAACATCGTAATACCTAGAACAAATTATTGGTTCTCACCACTTAACGGTGGTTTAAATTGCATTTTTAGACTAGGGAAATTAGATATGTGATAAATAATATTTGATATAATTTTTAAGGAACATAAAAAATACTTGGGACATTTCTATAGAAAGTAAACAAAATTAAGCAAGAAAAGAAAATTTTACACGTAAATATTAGCCATAGCTGTTAAAAGAGATTTCTAAAATATTTACGCCTATGTACGTCCTTTTGACTGCCTATTCTATTTAGTTAAATTATGATCAAGGTTATTAATGGTTTAATAAAAGGGTAAGGATGGGGAGCTTAGTTTGAAAGGGAGTGCACCTAAATGAGTATGGAGTGGGGAAAACCCCAATAATATCTCACAAACGAATAAACAGTCCCAGTGCAACCAGCCGTGATTTAAGCTAGGTTATTGGTTTACTTTTGAGTGCTGGTCAAAGCTAGAAGTGGGGATCCTCTCTCCCACATCACTCTAGAGATGGTTAAAACTCAAAATGTAAAAATTTTCTAGGATATTTCGGACTTTTACCAACAGATATTGGTAAATTCTGGGATATACCGGTAAATTCTAATATTTACGAGTCTTCAGACTTTTACAGTAACATATTCATCTCCCTAGTCACTCAGAACCAACACGCTCCGAGGGTTAAGATTGCCAAGTGAACGGAATAATAAAAGAATACTTTTTTAAAACAATTTATAGGCCCTAATGTATAATGTCTAGGGTGCAGGCGATGAAAGATTGTTGATTGATATCTCGATTTATATTTGATAGCGTACTACCTAGGTGACATTCTTTAAAATATTCGATTCCAGGTGGTACCATAAGTATTTTTCCCCCCGAAAGGAGAACTGTACTTATGATCACCATGAGCTGGATAAAACTTCCACTGGCTTCATAACATAATCACTATCATCAAACCATCTATCTCATTGCGGGTATGACGTACACCCTGGGCAACTTTCTGTTCCCCAAAGACCTGCTGAAAGTCTACATACACGGCGACTGAACTAAATACTACATCTTTCACGGTAAAATTTTCCATTCGTTAAGGAAATTTCCCCCCAAACCCTTACTATATCCTAAACTTTATAAAAAGAATCAAAACAAACAACATCTCTGGAAACATCTTTAGACTTGTCTCAGCTTGCGGAGGATCCTTCCCATGTCCGCAGTGGGGTAGGGACGAGGAGTAATCATCGTTATCTTACTATATAGTGGTTGAAAACACTAAATTCTTATAATCTAAATATAAAGTAGAGTTTTATTGAACTTTGTTTTTTATTTTATTATTAGATCGTCCAATAAAATAATCAGAAAGTCGTTTTTGTTGCTCAATTCTAAATAACCGACGATCTCCCATGTCCATCACAGACTTTGTCTCAAACTAGTGATGAATGACTGAGCACGGGATGAGTCCTGGATCAGTTAATGGCGCGCTAAAACGAAAGGTCTAGGGCAGGGGTCCCCAATTATTTTTGATTGGGGTCCGTTTTAAAAACTTGACACACTTCCGCGGTCCGGCAAAACTTTAACAGTGACTCAAGTTCAAGCCCTATAGGACTATACTATTGCAAAAACGTGATTTTCTTTCCTTTTAGTTATTTTACTTATTTATCATTGCTGGCCTTCCATGTCTACTACCCGCCCACCGCCAAAATAGTATCATTTCTTCTGTTTATCACTTTCTCGTTAAGGTCCTTAAAAATGTCTCTACGGTCCGCGGTCCACCATTTGGTGAGCACTGGTCTAGGGTTTGTCTCCAATGTGCAGGTGTAATTTTTCAACCCTATTTATAATTTACAGCTAAGATTGTATCAAACACACATATACAACTTTATATATTCACCTCTGACAAGACGTGTATTAATCACAACTTGTGAATGTGGGGAATACCAGGCCTCCACCGTGGTTCGGATCCCACGTTAAACTGTAGGTCCTCCATTTCATCTCACAATCACCCTACCATTACACATTAGCGTAAGTGCGTATAACCCGAACGGGTAGTAAGACGCGGTGCTGATAATAATAATAATAATAATAATAATAACTTTATATATTGACTTTGACGTTTGAAAATCAAACTTTTTTTTTAGCACCGCGTCTTACTACAGTTTCGGACTATTACCATAAGTACTAATTACGCTAATGAATTAGGAATTGGGAAGGTTGTTTCCTGTCACTTTTATCAAATCATACTAGTAATTAAATGGTTGAGGTAGGATGGTAGGGCTTGTGAGCTAAGAGCATTATTTTTGCAGTTTTTATAGGAACCATTTATCGTCAAAATAAATCAAACTTGCTTCGGTGGCCGCATGGTCTAAGGCGCCACTATTGCAATATGATAGACTGCCAAAGACGGGAAGATCAGGGTTCAATATCAGTCGGGTGTACTGAGGGTGGTTTTCCACTCTCCCTCCTAGCCAGTTCGGGTACACTCCCTCTAAATTCAGCCTTCTATATCCCCTGCACATTAGTACAATTAGTACATAGGCGTATAGCCCAAACGGGTAGTAAGAGGGGGTGCTTAGAAAAATCAAATAATGCTCTAGTAGAAACATAAATGTTTAGTTTTCTTCAAATAAGATTCTCAAAAATTCTTGAATATCTGTCAAAGCTGTCAAATATATTGATCATAACTTTTTCTATTAATTTAAAAAGTGTTTAGTTAAATTCCACTATTGAGGTTACTTTGTGTGGAAAATTAGTGTATGTCTCTACTGGAGCAATATTTGATTTATTTTATCCAAACGAATCGTTAGCTATGAAAACTTGCAAAACACTCGCATCCCCCCCTCCCCCCAAAAAATGCCTTCAAATGCAATTAGGCCCCTATCAATAAGGTCCAGGATGATCACACCCAATAATTAGTTACACATATTTTCTCTAGACTAGGGGTTTATATAGTAACAGAATTGATAGCACGCAAAATGATCATGCCACGAAATGGAGTTTACACCGAAAAAGATCCGTCTCTAGCGCAGAGCCCCCCTTCCATGTAGACCGGCGAAGATGGGACTCAACTCAAGTGACAAGGAAAGAGCTTATGACATTTTACTTGCTCAGTGAGAGGCTGCCAACATGAGAAGCTATTATTAAAATTTATACATAACACTTGGGCGAGATGTAAGGGCCCTTGTGGCTTCAACAAGAAAGTGTACTTTCTGAAAATATAGAGCATGATGGAGATATTTCCGTGTTCCGAAATTTAACAAGCCTATGGTGGCCAATTGATCTATTTCCGTGATTTAGTATGAACTTATTTATCTAGGAAGCAATAGCCTTATTTAAGATAAAGGAAAAAAATGGTCAAGTGGTCAAACACCAGTCGAGGAGTTTTAGGTAAATTTTGAATGGTGCTGATTTTTGTTTGGGTTTGTCTTATATCTAGCTAACCAATTAGTAACAATCTCGGCACTAAGGCTGGGAATAGGGTATTAGGCGTAGCATCTTAGATTAATTTAGTTTGTAAGTCGTGTGTTGGTATAATCTATGAGTTTAGATTGTGCATGGTAAATAACACACAGCTATTTAAAGTTGAGATAGTTCTACAAGGATGGAGAAAATACTTGGCAAAACCAAATGTACACACCCCTTTTGTTGCTTTTTTTTGCATATAGATGATTTATAAAAACATCCTTTTTTTTATAAAAGAGCTTTAGGGCCCCCTACATTATTATACACAGCGCTATTTATTTGCCGTCGACTTCAGTGGTATTGGGGATGTCTCAGCACCCGATGTTCGTGGGTTCAAACACAGCCGGGGTCAACGGATTTTTATTGAGTGATAACAATCCGTAGCACAATTTCCTTCGGAGTAGAAGTAAAGCCTTCGGCCCCATGTCAATTGGGGCGTGTAAAAGAACCCTGGAAGGTACGTGAAAATATATTTACCGGCAAAATAGGTAAGCTCTTTCGCTCTTGCTCATATACATTCCCGTGTACTGATTTAATAAGTCGGTTCAGAAAGTGCAAGTTAAATACCTCCAATAATAATAATAATAATAATAATAATAATACATATTTAACCAATATATGTATATAAATAATAAAGTAAATAATTCAGTTATTATTTTATAATTTTGTAATTTCCTATAATTCTTTTAGAAAAGTATTGTCATAGAAATATGTAGCTTGGTATTCTATACAAGCTTACTAGCCAAATTTATTTTATCAGCAAATGGTCTAGTCACCCATAACAATGGCTACACATTTCTAAAATGCACATTATGTTTTATTACGCGAACTTTAATAGGAATTCTATAATTCCAAGATTTGAAAATGGTGTTAAACGTTGACCCAAACTAAAAACTCTTATTTTGATAAAACAAGACACATATAACTTTTCATCACGAAGAATGCATTTAAGTACACAAAATTCATTTAAAAAATTAATTTGACTATAAATTAATTCTAAATATATTTTAAAAACAGACAACGCATATAAGTATATATTATCTTGTTTATAAGGTGACGTTAAAATATATAATCAAAGTCTTAGAAATAATACATTATTTCTGTGATTAATTATTTTGTTATAAAACACCACTCAAGGTTTTTCTGGTGTTTAACTGGCGTGTTTAGTTGTAGGTTGGTTTACCAAACATGTATGTGTTGTCAACTTCCCCAGAGTTTGGATACAGCCTACTACACCAACTTTGGCAACTTCTTTGGTCTGAGTCAGGATAACAATCAACTTAACCAGCTTTGTCGGCCTCTTGGGTCGGGGTCAGGTTAGCAATCAACTAAACCCACTTTGTCGGCTACTTAGGTCGAAGTCAGGATTACACTCAACTTAACTAGATTTGTCGGCTTCTTGGGTCGGGGTCAGGATAACAATCAACTTAACCAGCTTTGTCGGCTTCTTGGGTCGGGGTCAGGTTAGCAATCAACTAAACCCACTTTGTCGGCTTCTTAGGTCGAAGTCAGGATTACAATCAACTTAACTAGATTTGTCGGCTTCTTGGGTCCGGGTCAGGATAACAATCAACTTAACCAGCTTTGTCGGCTTCTTGGGTTGGGGTCAGGTTAGCAATAAACTTAACCAGCTTTGTAACTACAAGTTGTTTTTATAGTCAGTCAAGACCTGGAAGATAACTAATATCCATGAATATTTTAACTTATTTTTTAAAGGTAGATTTCAGGATTTTATGACGTTTAAATAGTGAAAATATCCCATCTAAATCAATTAGGGTTATCATGTTTTTCCCCTGATACCCTCAAATGTAGTACTATAATAAATTCATATTTGGAGTTCATTTTCTAATCTGGTACTTTGTTTAATTAAAATGAAGAACGCGAAAAGTGATTTGCAAAACTAATTAACAATGTACATATAACTTCCACTGTATTTTTTGATTTAAGTCGTGACTATTTTGGCTGATTATGTTGGTTGGTAATGTTTTTACCTAGATTTGATTCCTGTGTAAAATCGAAACCAGTGTTCTCTGAGTGAATTATCCTCAACCTTTTCCAGGCTTAGTGAATCACTTAAGGTGGGTAGATCAATATTCCCTTTGTTCCCCCTTTCCAACTTGCCAATTCCACCCAGTGAGCGAGCACACATTACATCAGAGACAAAAATACAATAGTTATTGTGGAAACAGTCCAAAGTAAAGTTCGACGCTCACACACACTAAAAAAAACTAAGATAGGCGAAAGAGGCTATAAAAAATGAATAACATTTTAAAAATAAAGGTGTAAAAACCTGTTGTTTACAAACACCATGTCAATCATCTAACATATGTTTTATAGATTTATCATTAGCTAATTACTATTATTATACCTAAGGCAAGGAGGGTTAAGGTATTAAAAATAACTAAGAGAAGAAAAATACTATATAATAAATGCAATATATTCCACACGTCGTGTAAAGAGGATTGATATTTTCAAACAATATCAACTATGCGAATGTTTTCCGACTAGGTAATAGAGGAGAGCTGATATTTGACCCCGACTGAGAGGAGGTGAGGTTCTTCTAAGACAAAGTTACGTCACCGGGGGCTCAGCCCATTTTTGGACGCGCCAATGGTCTGTAAAAAAAAAAGCGGCGTTGGGACACGACGCGCGCTTAGCATGCGCTCGTTCATACGTTTTCTGGTTCGTTAAGACAGTTTACGAGGGAGAAGGAAGAAAATAGGAGAAGGACCACTCGGACCACAGCTGGAAGGGGCTGTGTTCTCACCGCAATAGCAATCCCATTATTTACAAGAGTTTCACGATTTCTTCAGGCTCTCGTGTGGACGCCCCCCTCCCCCCTCTTTCTTTCAACTCCCCCCCCCCACTCTCTTTCCCCGTTATTCCCCAACACTTGAGGAATGTTTCCTTGGTCGGCATGTTGGGACATGGGATTCAAACGTGTTTAAAGTTGGTTTGATGGCCTTTTGTTGCCTTTAAAAAGAATCAACCCAAAAAATCAAACTTTTATGAATAGAGATTTTTTTTTTCTTAACGAATAAGTATATTTTGGTTTTGATTTAACCAAACGTCTCGTTTGTTGGAATAGCTACCACTGTTTACAGTAAATAATGTATCTTTAATGTAATCACTAATTTACGCATTGTATCTGAAATCAGTCTGAATGCATGTGCCATTTACATATCGCGATTTGAAGATGACTCCAATAAAAGAACTACTAGCCACACCGCGAAAACACGTAAGGAATGATATATAAATTAACTAATTAAACCAGGAGCAAATTCAAAAACTGTATTTGGCATAGCTTACCAAGGGCAGTGAAAGATCATTTTTCTATGGGGTGCGATAAATAATTTTAATGCACCTTTAGCCAATACAAATTTTAAAAGTATATATGAACCCCCCTAGGGAGGTCTATCAAATTCTAAGGGGGTTCAAACCCCTCCCCTCCTCCAATTTCCACGTCCTTGGCGATGACTGTTTATTATCACATTTCTTTTAAAGACACAATAACCAGCTGAACATTTAAAGTAAGGATGGGTTTATAATTAATTATAATTGGAATGTCTCAGGTACTCTACTGACCTCATATATGTTTGAAGTACAAGGAAAAATTAAAATTTATATTATAGCTACTGATAAAAATAGTAAAAATCAGGGCTCGGACTATTATGAACTAAAAATGGCCTAAAAATGACCAATAAAAATTACACTAAATTTTTTACAATATTACTTTAAATTTACACAAAATGATATAGATAACTGGACGAAAACTCGTAATGAACACGACTAACTCAAACCCACACTTAACAAATGGAAACTAAAAAATACAAATGCAATAAAAGGTCTTTAGTAACTAAACTCTTGCATGCTGCTAAATAAAATATTGATTGAATATCTGATTCAGAATTAATAACTGTCCCTTCCCGATATAGCTCTTTCCAGCCTAGCAGCAGTGTCTCATCAGGAATGTGTATTTTCCAGCGGTATAAGCCAAGATAAATACAAAGTTCATTGCCTATATTACCTTCGCATTCAGACAAATGCGTGTTGAAATAGTTTATGTTTGTGTATCTATGCATTTAAAAATATCTAGTACTAAAAAAACAATAAAAAAATTGCCTACCTTCAAACAAATTAAAAAAATTACATATGACCTAAAATACAGAATGACAAAAAAATTACAAAATAATTACCGATAAAAAAACATTTTCTACAACCAAGGTATTCATGAATAAAGTTTATGTACAGTACAACCAAGAATTGCGGTGAAGTAAAAAAATAATGAAGTGTCATCAAAAGCCAGACCCTGAGTACAAGTACTGAGAGTAATAGCCGGCACTAGTGGTTACGTGGATAATTGTGTCAGCCTGATCTAGTTAGGTTTTCCGAGGACAGAAATGTTGGGGTTCAAGTCCTTTAACCCTCCCTCCACGCAGATGTCAATACATTTCCTAAAAATTCTACCTTCCTCATCCCTATCTTATTAGCCGAAATGCGTGTAACTAGAACAAGCTGTGAGGCGCGAGGGGGAAAAACAAAATTAACGGTGACAATAGTAAAGCTAATAGTTAAACTTCTAATAATATTAATACTATTATAAATCGACGTAATCTGTATTATAATAAATAACTATACACATTTAACCACCACCACCACCACTACTAAAACGTGGTAGTATTATATCAGAAGTTAATTATAATCAAAGTAAATCTTGTATAGCTATAAATGTCAATTTTTTACCATCATTTATTGTTCAAGATTTATAGACTCTCTTTAATAGGCAACACTCATAAAATAAGTTAAAGTTAGTAGTAAAGTCAAAAGAAATATAAATGAAAGCATAGAATAGATTTAGCTATCGTAGATTTAAGAGTAGGGCCTAAAATAAATTGGAGAGAAATAAAGTTGATTTGGAGACAGTTAACAAATTTGGGACCGATGGATTTTAGGGTAAGTGAGTAATGTGGGAAGAGGGGGGTTGACAATGAGCTATTATTTTCAAATCTTGTTTAAAAAAAATATATTATTAAAGTTGTATGTATTTGCTAAATAATAACGCAATACTCAGTCTTCATATTCAGAAAAACTATTCAAAAGGTCACCCAGAGGATTCAACATGGAGTCCCTCAGTTGTAATAGACTAGCTGTTGTACTGATATCTTAGCGCCTTAAGCTAATTTTATTTAAAACAATAGTTTTAACATTTATATAAGGTGCAATGTGTATACAGTCTCCCCCCCCCCCTTTTGTAAGTTTTCGGGGCGCATTACAATTAAAATTTAAATGCTTTTACAATTATGAGAAAATAATTATTGTAGTTAATAATTATGTACGTTATTAATAAGTTCTTTTTGTGGTAGACTATCAATTATTTTATTTGTTTACCATATTTAGGATAGGAGGGGCTCTAATTTTAATCAATAGATACCTGAAACAAAAAAATGAAAAAAAAAAAAAACTTAATGGTTCAAATTATTTATCTACTATATTTTAATTGAGCAAGTGTTATTATGTGACGATCCTAGCAATCTTTGGCTTCAATGTATGATCATCGGAAATAAATAGTTGACGGCCCCATAAATATATTAGACCTTGGTCAGTAATAGCTTTAAAGAATACTACAGGTATTTGGAAACAGTAGTAAATACTATTTAACACACCCCGTCAGATTGTAAAATACAAAAAAAATCATAACGAATATTTCCGAAGATCATATAAACATTCTTTAAATAAATGGTAAGACACAATCGCACAAACTTTCTCATATTGTGTCTTATAGCTTCGAAGATATTTTTCAAAAATATGTTTTTAGTAAACTACCCTTAAGTATGTGTTCTTCATAAAACAAATACATCCTCTGGTTAATCACAATAATCACTCTTTATATATGTCACCAGCAATACGTGAAATCTAGGCTTTCTATATATTGCCAGAGTGGTTTTGCAAAGTATGAAATAAACGAGTTTTGCTGTTGTATTTAATACTTATTTTCAAGTTCTTTGTCTTTTTAAAGTCCCGGAATATGTTATCAATTATTAAATCCAGTTCTATGTAAGTCTTGCACTGTTTTCTTGCAGGTTCACCTAATTCCTAGGATTTAAGTTGGTCGTGTTAGATTATTTTAGAATAGGGTGGTAAGGTTAGGTTAGGTTAGCTAATGTTCTTGGTAATATACAAGGATTGGTTATTCTGTAAATTTCCTATGAAAAGTATGAAATAAAACAGCAAAACTAGTTTATTTCATACTCTGATAAACCCACTTAGGAATTATATAGACTGCCTGGCTTATACACAGTGCCGTCAACCAGTGTCCTTATAACCAATAGTTCAATTATTTATTTTTAAAAATAAAAACGTATTATTATTTATTATGAAAAACTATTCATAGATTCCTATTTTGAATTCGATCTTGGGTGACCTGTGGGCCTATCCCGGAGATGTTGCGAGTTTATCTTACTACGGTGAATCTCGCCATGTTCAACTCGAACTCGTAATTTCATATCCGTAAAGTAGCCATTCCTGAGTTAATAATCTCGCAATTCGTGTTGAGTCTTCTAATTTCGTATTAAGCGAAAAATTCCGAACTTCCGGTGTCAAAAATTGTGATTTGAGATTTACTTTATAGCTGTGTGAACGCACCCTTCAGCCATTTAAACAATAGAATAACAAAAATGTTGTCTTCGACATCTTCGTTTTATCTCGGTTTTATTTTTT